>JAWPHD010006725.1:0-140106 GCA_037043455.1 Cyrtodaria siliqua | reverse complement strand
CCATCGCATCTTACCATCGACCATCGCATCTTACCATCGCATCTTACCATCGACCATCGCATCTTACCGTCGAAGATGCGATGGTCGATGGTAAGAAGCGATGGTAAGATGCGATTTGCGATGGTAAGATACGATGGTCGATGGTCACGTATGGAGACGCTAGAGTGTTGACAAGATATTAGTTATACTCAATTAGTGTCATTTAAAATGTTGATTGTGAAATGTGTCCGCTTTCTTATACATAATTATGTTTCATGTGTTCCTCCAATGCCTCACTCGCCCAAAAACACTTGTTTTAAATATTCGGGAATGGTAAACGTGGTCAAGTTCGATACCAAAAGACGCCAAATGCATCACAAAAAAACGACAGAACGACAGGACGACAGAACGACAAGACAACGGAACGATAGAACGACAGAACGGAAAGACGACAGAAGGTCACACGAAATAACAAAAAGACGACAATATCAAATGGCGTCTTTTCGCGGTTGAAGTGTCGTCTTTTAGTCTTTTCGCGTGGCGTTCTGTCGTCCTTTCGCCCATGAAATTTCGCCTTTTCGTTCTGTCGTCTTTTTGTTCTGTCGTCTTTTCGCGCTGCATTTGGCGTCTTTTCGTCCTGTCGTTTTTTCGTTCTGTTATCTTTTCGCGGTGAAAAAAGACGACATGTCAGAAATCAGCTACCATAGTTATTACTTGAAATAGAGCTCTATGTCAATATATTACCATGTTAAATCTTTATTTTCTGGCCATTTACACATGTTCTCTTCACTGAATGGCATTTTGGAAGCCGGACCCCTTGTCAATATACATACTTAATTACATGGGTTTTGTATATTTGGGGCTTTAAGACTCCATACCATACCATTTGAACACCATCCCAACACCGTGCCGACCCCTTTGTTCACATGCATACACAATCTGCATACACAATCTATTTATAGATGCGAACAATTATACAGTAATCTTATGACGTGTCTGATAATATTTGGTTTTAATTAATTTTATTTGATCATGTGTAGGTACTGACAGTCGTTAATTTTATTGTTTTACTAAACATTTTACTCTAGCACATTTTGGAGATATATGAAAACGAGAGTCAATGACACTTCCGAGGTAGTGACAAGGATTGAAATGACAAAATAAACGTGAGTTTAGCTCGTTGTTTTTCATAATATCATTAATCCAACGATTTATTTCAAAAATCGGGGAATGCTATTCCAATTATATGTGTTCAAAGTATGTCTCAGTTGCAAAAATATTACAAATTATTGTTCAATTACACGCCTAGGTCTTTTAAAAGATTGGATGGTGTGTGTGTTTTCATCGACAGATCGCGATATGCATTTTTCGGTGCATATTCTTATTTATTTATAAAAGTCAGCTGTTGTTTTAGTGGAGATGAAAAACCTTTCATGTAATCATTACTAGATACTAAACTGGTTTATCCAAAAACAGAGAACAACGGATGTATCGCCAATTTTAGGCAAAAGGTAGAGTCAATGAGCCGGAGCTAGGGTCGATGACGCGGAGATTGCGTCGATGACAGGAGCTTTTTTTTTTCAATTACAATTCCCGATACCGTATTAATTGCCAAGGTACCATGCGACTGATCTAATCGCCTGGATAAAATTAGTATACGTTTTATATCAGCCTGCTTTATCTGATTTCCGCAACACACTGTCGATTACGGTTAGGGAAAGGATTGAGCAATAGTATTCTACTTGTTTTGAATAGAATACTAACAGAATGTTTAAAAATGTTACAAATAATCATTTAACTATTAATAAAAGTATCGATATTTAAGAACAATATTGTTTGCCGCTACGAATAACTATGAGTGTAATTGGTCATAACATATCTTATCCGACACCAAAAAATGCTGGCCCCATTTGCGCTTGCTCTTCTAATGACGCGACTTTTGATATTCAAAGTCTCGATCATCACTACCGTTCGTTTGCCAATTTTGTCAATTTAGTAAAAACAATATTGCCCAGCCACTGACCTAAATGTGAGTTTCCTATTATTGCTCTAAACATTGGGGGACCGGGTCCCCTGCCGCTACCCCCGGCTCCTACGCCTATGTGATGGTTCAAATATTATTATTGCATTAAATGAGCATTTTATAAATATTTCAAACATTGTTAAAAGACGAGTATTGTAAAAGAAGATTTCTCTGAATTACGGCAACAACTTGATATTAAATTGATATATGCTTCATTTAGTATAAAACTCATAACACCTTCTGAAGTTAGAAAGTTGATTGATAAACTTGATAGTAACAAATCAACAGGTATAGACGGTATCGGTCCTAGAATTTTAAAATATTGTGATGATTACATAACATCCTCCATAGCTTCAATATTAAATAACAGCAAACAGATTAGAGTGTTCCCTGATATTTTAAAGGAGGCATGTGTGATTCCTATACACGAAAATGGTAATAAAGGGGACCCATGTAATTATCCTCCAATTTCAATCTATCAACAATTTCAAAATATTTGAGCGCCATATAGACCTGTACAACTAATTACGATAACGACTATGACTTCAGACTAAATTCTAAGCATGAGAAATATACGTCATATGCATCGACCTTTCAGATTATTTTTTCTTAATACAGCCTTCACTACAACCACCCAGACTCGGTTGGGGTTTTAAAGGGGCTTGTCTGAATAAATGATCACTAAAAACGTTTTGAAAGGAGGGTACAGATGCAGATCCAAGATTTTGGTTTGAGTATTAGTGGGAGGGGCGGAGGCGGGGGCAGCGGAGGATCCTTCGACATAAAAGGTTTTTCTACATGAAGTTTAGTGAATTATGTTAAATCCAATGATGACTAACAGTAGAAATGGCGTGCACCCCAGGTAATCCGGCATGCATTGGTTATACTTGTGGGATTTTACACGGTCGGGGTGCTGGGTCCGCCTTATCCTTGAATCCGCCTTAGTACATGATAAATACACTTTTATCCCCTATGTCTTACCCTAAAATTGGCGCCGTAGAAAGGATAGTTGAAGACGCTGCGTCTAAAATTGTCTCGCCTCTCGCTCCGAATCCCTCTGGGAGCTCGAAATGTCAAGTGAGAAAGTGTCAATTCTTAATGTGTTTTTGTGGTGTGGAAAAATATTGATATTACCTATTTTAGACGATCTAAATATAATGAGTGAAACTAAAACTACCCATTATTTTAACAAATATTCATTGAGGGACAGCAATCCTAGGTTACGCACCAGGATACATTTAAAGAGTCAAACGGCAATTTTGCTTCTTTTTTTTAAGTAACGGCATTTTGTTAGTTTTTTACACATTTGAATAGTGCAAATTAATTGCTTAACATATTCCTAACTGTTGATTATTTTGCAACAATAAATGTGTTTAAACCTATGGTAATACTGAAAACTCAAATTGTACTACCTTTTGTTTCAATATCTGACTTTAAATACAGAACCCTGTGGGGTTTTGAAAAACTGAAAGATCGTGCAGCGCGTGCGCTTATCGCCTGGACAATCGAATTTATCAGTTAACCCTGACATCGAAATGGATGAGGCCACCACTATTGAAGGTTTGTTGTTTCTTTTACAATATATGTTATACAAGAGTGCTCATTTATTACAGAATTGTTTTCCATTTTTTTCGGCGTTTATGCGGTTTTAAACGTCGGTAGTAAATGGCGTAATCCACGAATCGCGTTAACTAGTGCTTTATTGTAAATGTGCCATTGATTGCCGGCGTTTAAAACCGCCGGAAAAAAAACACTCGCTTTGTAGATTTTTCCATTTTAAACCGGAAAAAAACAAATAAACAGCGAAAAAAATGCGAATCAATTCTTGCTTTTACCAGTGAAGTAATAAGCAGTAAATGGTGACCACTAATGGAGATATAGCGCGGCTGACTGAAATCTCGTATGGCTTCGAGAAGTGGAAGGAAGATAGTTTTAGTGGTAACATTTTCTGAACATCCGCCATTTTGTTTCCATCGGTGAGGTGCTCCGCTTCGTGAAATTATTAGATATTTGACTGTTTTGGATAAACAAGTCATCATACTTCACAAAACTTGTTTGTTGTTATATTACTAATAGTTGATATTGACATTTTGGGTATTTTTACTTTATTTTACAGTCAATGATTGATATCAAACGAAATCCACATACTATTGGTCGGCCGTGTTGGTTGAAGTGTTGTTAAACAGAGATGTCGAGATGGCGCAAATCCGCTACACATTTTTTTGTTTTAGTTAATTCCTCAAAGATAAACAGCTCGTCGTCGAGAACTAGGATTGAAGAATGTAGTGGTACACATTTTGTTATGCAAAAACCCTTATTTTTGTCTAATAATTTGTCTGAAAGACTGCATAGATATCGACCAACATGGCCGGTTCTAGCCAACGCCGATGAAATGCCGCCCTGTTGGACTTCACTATACATTTGTTTGTTTTAGTTAATTCTCCGAAAATAAACAGCTCGCTGTCGAGAAATATTACTGAAAAATGTAGTGGTACACTTTTTGTTATGCAAAAACCTCAATTTTGTATAATAATTTGTCCTAAAAACTGCATGGATATCGCCATAAACGGCCATACATGCCGATTCTAGCCAACGCCGATGAAATGCCCTCTTGTTGGACTTCGCTTTACTTTTTTTGTTTTAGTTAATTCCTCGAAAATAAACCGCTCGCTGCCAAGAAATATGATTGAAAAATGTAGTGGTACACCTTGTGTTATGCAAAAACTTTAATTGTGTCTAATAATTTGTCTTAACAACTACATAGATATCGACCAAAACGGCCATACGTGGCCGATTCTAGCCAACGCCGATCCTGTTGGAATCCGCTATACACGTTTTAAGTTTAGTTAATTCCTCGAATAACAACTCGCTGTCGAGAAATATAATTAAAGAATGTAGTGGTACACTTTTTGTTTATGTAAATGCTTTAATTATATTTTAGAAACTGTTAGTCAACCGATCACTGTTGGTGCTATTTTGGTTAATTACATATCCTTTCCAGCAGTTGAACAGCGAACGACAACTTTTAATGTCTGTATCAATTTAATGCTTTCCAATGCATTTTACCATAAGCGTACGGAGATAGTTATTTTTACTATAAGGTTTCATAACTAATATTACCTAAATATATAGATATATAGATATATTTTTATTTCCAATTTCCAATAGGCTTAAAAGCCCATGAGGATACAAAATACAATTACAAAGCATGGCAACAGTGTAGTTATTACAAACAATGCATGTCCAAATATGCAGTTTATCTTAACTGAGCTGATACAATGAGAAGGCAATATAACACTTCCTTGCATAAATAAATTACAATTCATCACAATTTCCTTAACACATGTTTTATATCAAATGAGTCAAATAAAACAGCTTGTTATCCGTATGATAAAAATATATAATAAAATGTAAATATGAGTACAGATATACATGACTATTAATCCACCACGGATTTTTAATATTTATTAATAGTTGCAATTTAATTAGTGAGTAATTTGTTTGTTTACCACAGAATTTAAATAAACAATGACATAGACACCCGTTGTTTAGTGAAGACAAGTTTTAACCCAGTAAATGAAAACACTTTACTGACAGTCAAACTACAAGACATGCAGTCCCAGTAAATGAAAAAACTTTACTGACGGTCCTTATTATATGGGCCGCAACTCGCGAAAACGTCCCTTCGGACGTTTGGACGACAACGTCATAAATTAACAATTTATGACGTCGGCCTGTAATCAATTAATGACTAGTCAAATTTCTCGTCACTTCCGTGTTTTACTTAAGTATTATATCACGGGAATATGTTTTGTTAATATAAATAGTTGATGCTATAGAAAATGATAATTGTTTATGTGTTTTGTTGTTATTTAATAAACGACGTCGTCTAAGATGCCAACGTCAATGTCAAAAATAATGGTGGGTTCAACCTTCTATTTTCAAATTGAGATAAAATCATTTTTAATTAAGATATCAACATAAAATAAAGAAATTCTTAAAGAGAAAATCATCGTGTTTCATCAACATAAAAAATATAAAATGTCAAAATTGTGTCTGAAGGGTCGTTTTCGCGTGTTTAGGCTCATATATATAACCATGCAAATAAGCAATTAACTCAAGAGTCGCTAATGTTGGGTTATGTCAGCTTGTTTATTGCAATCAAAATATATAAAGGGTTTCTCCAATCATAATAATACGGTTCCCCGTGGCTAATTGGCTGTCTTAAGCAGGGTGTTTGTTTAGATCAAAGAGGCCATAAATCACAAACACTGGCCACCCGTGGTGTGTTGACATCAGATACATACCATAAATGCGTAATATTTTTTAATTTTCAATTGTATTTATATTATAAAGAAGAAGAGAAGAAGAAGAAATTGTATTGCCTTTAACTATTACATAGATTTTCATCATATAAACATACATTTTAACAAGATTAGTACAGGTTCATTAATTTATGAATTAGTATGAAAACAAAAGAAGAAGAAAGAGATATAACATGAAAAAAATAATATAGAAGATGAAGATAAATATTTACTAAAGTGTCACAAATCATCATATGGCATACACAACGTTCAGTACAACATATTAAAATATATGAGATTTTGGACCGATATCGGCCTATGAGACACTAATTGATACAAGTCAATGCATGTATATTAAAAATACAGCTAAAACATAAAACATAAAGACAATTTAATTAGACTATAATTTTTTTCTAGGAATCAAAATCATATATCTAATACGGTACAATAGAACAATTGTATTGTAGCAGGGACTCAGATACGACCATCGCATCTTACCATCGCAACTAACAAGACACTGTATGGAATGCTTATCAAGGGAAGTAACTTTTCTAGCTTATGTATGTACAAGTGGCGCCCTCGCACAACTGTTTGGGAATGCACTGAATTAATTCACTTTACATCGTATTAATTCTGTTCAGTATCGGCCATTTGTCTGTATGTCAGATTGATTATGCTGTCATTGAATTGAGTGCTTTGGTCTTGCATTAATACAGTTACCTATAGATTGATTCACGTATCGGTAAATTGACTAGGTTACTTTTAAATTGGTTCGCATTCTCTTGCTTTGATTCATGTTTCCGACTGAACTGTTTAGCATTGCATTGAATCGTTTCAAGTTCGATTAGATGGTTTGAAAAAAAGTAGCAAATCTATAAAAGTTACATTGAATTAAATATAATTCCGATGAATTAATTAATCTTTGACTGGGTGATTTATTAAAAACATACTTTTGGCGGTAATGGCCGCCCATAGCAATCGCCCCTTGGAACCCTATCGGGCGTACAGTCCAAATTCACCCAGCTACTCCCCTGATTGCGGCCTGTAATTACATTTTAAACTTATGATTTAATTAATTGAAACCAATGATTGAATTAATAGAAAAAAAATGGGATAATAATCAATCGATAAGTTGAGTAAATTTATTTTCGCACATTCATTGTTTTACGTCGGCTTATCGCTCCCTATAAAGGGTAATGCTTTTCTCATTTTTATTCTTCTTGGAAGATTATAGCAGTGTTACAAATTTAAACATATTTGGCCTTTGTATGTAATATTTTCTGATATATTTCTTGCTAATATCATTATAAGCTGTACAAATTAAAACAAAGTGATGTACAACTAACTTGACACGCGCCAATATCTGGTTTGCGTACTGCATATCGTGCATATCGTGTAAAAACAACATTACCACGTACATTGAGAAATTTAAACACAGTGTGTTCATTTTTATTATCATTATTAGGCACTTTTAAAGTATATTGACAAACACGCAAACAGACAAACGAGAAGGCAAAAGTAATAAAACATGCAAATGACATCACAAACACAAAAGGGTTGACAATAGGGCTTCCGCCTTGGAACGTGCATACATGTATCACATAAAACCGTCTTCATATAGCTATTAAAATGAATAACTTCATCTCACGATGTCCCTTCGAATACTATTAAAACATTATACATTCCATACTGAACATGTGATTATGATTAATAAGAAAATACACACAAAGCAACAAACATCTGTTTCATTACTCATTAACTAAATGAATGTAATAATAGTCCACAGTGCAGAAAAGTTTTCATTTATACGATTTACGTAACTCAACACAACAAATAAGTCATTATTATAAGATGGACTTTGCATTCCTGTCGGAAAGTGTTTGTTTTTTGTATCCACCCATTTCATTATCTAGTTAATTAAATTTGCTAGTTGACTGGAGCCAATTCTAAAAGCAATCATGTTCATGGACATATTTCTATTAAATACATAAATTCGCAAATTAGCACATCGATTTATTATTCCTGTATCAATGCTTGCACATGTTGCATAAATAAACCTTAGAGATTTCAATTTTCTTCGTTATTCTACCAAACATGCTTTTACATATTATTAACTGTTGATTGTATTGCAACAACGATATATAAACACATATGGTAGAAAAAGACGACGCGCCACCTGCTGATGAAATTGAGATGCCAGTAGATTGAATCTAATTGTAAGAAATGGTCACAAACACTATCACAATATAACTTTGACGTTGGGTAACTAGATGCTATATATATTTAAAAATCATTGTGACATGTGGAATAAGTGTTAGTTCATTAGAAGAAGATATGCTGTGTGTCTGAACCTGTCATGTTATTCACTAAGGGCATACTTAGTTACTTACTAAGTTACTTACTAAATTACTTACTTAGTCGATGTTTCGTATGCATTGTGAAATTGTTGTTTTGTTAAAAAAATAAAATATTCAAATAAACTTAAAATAATCATATGTGTAAGCCTATCCATTTTATTATCCCTTCATGTTTATTTGTCTAATTTATCTTACCGAATCTGACCTATGTAACACGTACGATATAATAATAAAAAAACAAACATACGACAAGTAACACAAGTAACACATGTATACATCTATATCTACAGACAACTTCGTAAATTCATATTTCATGGCCGTATATAAAATGGTGCCGAAACGTCTGAAGGCCGAAATGACTATGTCCGAAATGGTTTGGTGCCAAAACGTTTAGGTGCCGATATACATTGGTGCCAAAGTGTCCTGAAATCAAATTGTCACGTGTATTCTAATTTTAAGTAATTTACTTTTTAAATAGTTTTCGTGTTTCTTTCATCTAAAGCCAGATATGCTTTTGTACCCCTTCGGACCTTCAGGACAGAAAGAAATCACCATCAGTATATCCCTCCCCACCCCACCTCCCACCCATAAGAATTTGACATGATTTGTCAACATCCAGTGTATTCCAGAAAATCCAGTTGGACACATATAATATTGTTGATGCATATTAGACTTTCACAACCATCAAAATACATATATTCTCTCCAACCTTGGCATCTGTGTAGTGAACATTGCATCTGCATAGGCTTTCATTTGGCAGCTAGTTGTCACTTGTTCACATCACACATGCCACAGACCCAACACGTCTGTGCACCTGTAGCAGACCTACTACGTATGTACATCATCTGTTTGCACTTCTAGGTGTCACTGGAATGGATTACTTTCCCGGTATCGTCAGCATAGTGTCAAAATACAGTGAATTGAGAACATTTCTAAAAAAATAAAAAAAATAACACGCCAGATAAACCATAGACCAGTTTAACCAGAGTTTCGTAATTATATTATATTATATTTCAGAATAAATACACATTTAGAAAAAAAAAGATACAAAAACATATTTAATACTGAAATTGTGTGCATGTATACTATGTATTTTATATACATTCCCTTTTATTAATGACATCTCGAAATGAATACACAAAGAAAGCACTCTTAACTCTAGTAGGCGGCTTAACTTAGTGGTAATGCCCTTTTTTACAAACACTCAAAATAAAAATTGTCATCAACCGCTAACCAGCATTTGCTATTAATAAACTCTGATTTTAATAAACCTTGATAGAATATGTGTATGTATAGAAGCTAAACGTCAAAATAGCAAAGAAGGTGTAACAATTTCATCCTTATTACAACTAGATTAACGCTAATCTGATTACCGGTACAATAAACCCATTCCGCTATATTCATAACAATGGATTGATAGCGTTAACCGGGCACCTGTCGCAGTTCTAAGCGTTTTTAAAGAGCGCCCAGTGATCACGATGCAATTTCTGATCATGTACAGAGACGCTTATCTTTCTCGTTTTAGCCATACGAGATTGTGCGAGATTCGATTATGTGCCCATTCACTGATTATTGGTTCACTGTTTTTACATTATTTTCCCGTCGCTATAATAGTATCAGCAAAATTTCTAATGATAACAAAAAGTAAAAGAGAAACCACTACTATCAGTGTCTTTTCATGCAGTGGAATATCCATTTTCTGTTAAGACACACCGGATGCAAGCGCAGTGTCTGCATACAGTGCGTACAGTTCGTTCACCTATCTCTACACAGAGTTGTCGTTCCTTGCATACACTTACACCTCTGTCAAAGACTCAGCAAATTGCAAGAAACTTGGCAAAATATCAAAAACGATGGAAATGCAAAATTTATTGATGGCACTAATATTTTTCTGAATGAACTTTATATGAAAATCTAACATGGTTTATTAAAATACTCAATGTTGACTGGTTATTGGGGTGGTCTGGAAAAACCTATATAACCCTCTGACGTCATGTATGTCAACCGTTAAGAGATAATTTTAAACGCCAGAAAACACGTTAACCGTTGAGATGTCATTTCAAACGTCAGATGCAAAACAACAACGGAATGAAATGCGTTATCTTAAGCGACGCTATGTTCCAACAACACATTTAAAAAAGAGGAAGCTGTATATATTTTTCGCGTTTGATGTTGAGAGATAGACATACAATATAAGTTGTGAGAATTTGTTTGTATTTTGTGCAATTGCTCGACAAAATGTGTTTCATGATGCATAAAACTTTTATATAACATTTCCAGTGGGTTTATATTATGCGAGATCAAAACCTTGTGTTTGGGACTTGAAACACATCGAAACCGTGGGCCTCTCATAGCTCTTTAACCTACCCCAAATTAAATTGCTATTAAACCTAAAATATATCAAAATGTAGAAAATAAGCCGTGTTTCTATCGATTGTTTACATGTCAATCAACACCTATAGTTGGTGGTGTCACGGTGTTGAAGTTTTGTTCGCCATTTTGATATTTTAGGTATGGTCATGTGACAAATTATCATGTGATTGCATGCTACCTTCTTAGAAGCCACTTTCTATGCGTGCGCAGCCGAGCGTAAATAGTCACACCTACTTGAAAAATGAAGCATATTCGAGATTAAGAGCTATATTGTTCCAAATAAAAGTATCAAGAAAATGCAAAACATATTAAATTAATTAATCCAATTTGCAAAGATAGCATTAAGCGAATATCAACTTTATTAGGTGAGGCTTAGATAATGTGTTTGTTTGTATGGTGTTGTACGTCATTGTCAACACATGTAAAGTTATATATGACGGTCGATTGTGTGTGGAGGAGGCAGACAACCCACTTATCCTGGGTAGAATTGAATTGAATTTTATAGTCTCACCAACAGCTAAGGTCAAATGTCGACTTTCCAGCTTCCATTGGTGGAGGAAGATCCCATGAGGGATCAAACCCACAGCGGTGAGAGGCAAGTGATTTCAAGTCAGAGACTCTAACCACTCAGCCACGGACGCCCCTATCCTGGGTAGAACCAGTACTGTACACCTCCCGCCATCCGTAAGAATCGACACTTTCTCACTTATAAGTCGAGCTGTGAGAGGCGAAGGTTTACAGCGCAACGTCGTTAACTATTCGGCCACGGAGAGGCTTAGAAAAGGAAGCATGGCGAATAACTGATCGTTTGTAAGATAAACCATCTCATCATATCATGTATGTTAACTAGTTTAATAAATTCTAAAATAGTGATGCTTGGCTGTTTAATTGAATGGTGGTGTGCGTTATTTTCAGCGCATTTTAGGCTACATATGACTTTTTTTTTTGTAGAAGTGGCAGACCACCCACTTTCCCCTACAAATTCATGTAGTGTGAATAATACATTACATTGGCCTATATATAGTGATGCGCAAACGCTTTGTCGAGCATTAATGCGTATTGCCTGTTGAGAAAACCCCTCTGTTTTAGTCGGTATTTTTATCGTAAGCCTTACCGTAATCGTTACAGTAGTTAGTTGTACAGGTCTATTAGCACTCAAATATTGTTCTATTTCAAGACGTATAATGGTATTCTCGAGACCCAGTCAGATTTCAGACAATATCAGTCATGTCATACTGCCCTGACACGGTTAATAGAAGCATGGTTAAAGGATATAGACTCAGGTAAATTAATAGGTGCTATATTTCTTGATCTAAGAAAGGCATTCGATCTTGTAGACCATAGAATATTGATAACAAATGGAAAAACATTCGCTAGAGAAAATACTATATTTTTGGCATGTAATAATATTAAAGCGTTTTTACTAAAGGCAGTTTAGACAATTATACTATGTGGACTTGCTATGAAGTTTGTGAAGCACTCATCTTCCTATTAGATACTATTTTCGTCAGGTATGGAACCACCGTTTATAGACAAATTGTTGGTATCCCTATGGGTAAGAACTGAGCACCACTAGTCGCAGATTTGTTTTTATTTTGCTATGAAAGAGATTTCATGTTGAGTCTTTCACCAGATACCCAGGCAGATGTTATTTAAGCCTTTAATGACACCTCTCGGCAGTGTATTGGGCATAACTTCAAGAACTGGGTGTGCTAATATGCAAACAGGGTGTGCAAAATAATTTGCTAACACGTGTTACGCGCCAAATCACGACAAGTGGGTGTCTCTGGGGTCATTTATTTCACAGATAAAGGTGAAAAAGGTGCATTTTAGATAATATTTCTTAATGTATATAAAACAATAGCGAAAACTAAATGCATGGTCATAGGAACAAATCACAAGCTCAAACATGTGGATATATTGAAATTAACTATTGATAGTATATATATAGAGAATGTCGCAGTTAAAAAGGTCCTGAAAGTTTATGTTGACATAACTTTGTCTTGGAATGTACAAATAGTCAAAATGTGTTCCAAACTCAATTCTAAAATTGTCTTATTGAAAAATATATCTGACTATTTAACATATGATATGAAAATTATGTTTTATAATGCCTACATCATGTTTACATTTGTTTTTTGCTGTGCTGTATGGGGTAAAAGCAAATAGAAGATAAAATACATAAAATTCAGAAAAGAGTAGCTAGAATAATATTAAGCAAGCCTTTTGGAACTATTTCTAAGGATATGTTTACTTAACTTCGGTGGCTTATTTTTCATAATCATTATCATACTGGTGTGTTGATATCTAAGTCAATAAACAACCTAGCTCCTAATTACACATCACAACTTTGACATTCTCATGTAATAATAGGTATAATCTGCGATCAGCTACACGAAATGATCTTGTTACACAAAAACCGCAAACTAAATACACGAAAGACACATTTAGCGACTTTGGTCGACACGTTTGGAACAATATACCGGTCGACATACGTTCACTTCCTACTAAGCAGTCATTTAAATATATTTATAAAAAAATATTGTTTCAAAATGTACATTGATATGAATCATATTAAAGTCAATATTTCTTTAATTTTTTTTGCTTGGATATATATGTGCATTATGTAAGACTATTATGATTTCTTCTATATTCAAATATAATTGAGTGCTTGTCGAAGATCAATGTTAACTTGCCTTCTTGTTTGTCTGTTTGCGTGTTTGTTTCTGGGTTTTGTGGTTGACTGTCCTCCTTGAATGCTACTTCCCTGTCCGATCTTTTTATATTTCTTTTATTGTTAGACTAAGTGTATTTGTTATAAATCACTAAATGTTTGTTAATTTATGTACAGAAGGCCGCATTGAAAATATGAAGTTTATTTCTTGATATCTTGTCATAATGTGTTAAACTTCTTTAAATAAAGAAATTATTATTATTATTATTATGGTAATCGTATTACGGAACTTAATCATGCACTCCTCTTTGCATCGTTTGCATAAGTTTTATTACATGTAATGACCTAGTCACACCAACCACGATTGTCTCCCCGAACCCACTACGGTTGTACGCCCCCACGGATGCCCCACGGATGGGCATTTCGCAAAAAATACTACGAACTACTACGAATACATTACGGTGTGAGTACGGTTGAGTACGGTAACAGTAAGGAGCAGCAATGTTGGCACAGGAAACACCGCGGTTGACATGTGTAAATGACTGGAACCATTACGGTTCCACTACGGTTCGAGTACGGACTACTGCGAACTAGTACGGACTAGTATGGAGTGTCACGAGCGTGTCACGGTTCCCCACGGGGTCCGCAATCGCGCAATAAAAAGGCCTGCATTTCAGCAATTCGGCCTTATTCGCGATGAAACCGTACTAGATCGTAATAGGCCGTACAAGTTCGTGTACAGATCGTACTAAACCATGCTCCAACCGTGAGATAACCTTACTTAAACACTAGTGTCCTCGTAATAGGTCGTAGTAGGTCGTGGTAGGTCGTAGTAAGCCATGGTCATTCCCGGTATGCCGGGAATGTTCTACGAATCACTACCAATCACTACCAATCGCTGCGAACCCGATAAGGATGCTCTACGGATGGAAAATCGTGGTGCTGACCCCGGGAGTTTTGGACATATCCAAAACTCTCGGGGTGGGTCCACGGATACATACGAACTACTACGAATAACCACGAATAACCCAGGATACACTACGGATTCACTACGAATCCATACGCATTCGTGGTTGGTGTGACTGTGGCATAACATGGAAACTGTAGCATATACTAAAATAACAAAACGTAAGCTAGTTGTACTCGTAGGTATTTAGTACGTATATGGACCATAAATTTATCCTGTCTTATCCTACTCCAAATTGCCCTCTGCAACCACCCCACCCACTCACCACCATCAAACTCCACCCCTCAACCCCAACCCCCGGTAAGAATCTCGGTCCGGTGAAGTACGTTTGAATTAATATTAAGAAACAGAGAAAAGTGTGCGGTTACCTTGACATTAAATCCAATATAAAATATAAGTGATTATTATTTAATTAATTCAACTGAAAGGAACACAGAACGATACGATTTACGTTCACAGCGCGACAAGTTCAGTTTTTATACATGATGCAATAATAGGAAACTCGCATTTAGGTCAGTGGAAGGGCACTATTTTTTTTACTAAATTGACAAAATTTTCAAACGAACGGTAGTGATGATCGAGACTGTCGCGTCATTTTTTGGTGTCGTATAAGATATGTTATGACCAATTACATTCATAGTTATTCGTAGCGCAAACAATATTGTTCTTAAATATCGATACTTTTCTTAAAAATAATAAAATATAATAAAATAAATAAATCGTTGGATTAATAATATTATGACAAACAACGAGCTGAACTCACGTTTATTTTGTCATTTTAATCCTTGTCACTACCTCGGAAGTGTCATTGACTCTAGTTTTCATATATCTCCAAAATGTGAGTCAATGTATAGTACCCGTGTATATATTTCCAAAACAAACATATATTTTGCAAAAATAAATACGTCCGAGAAGTAGTTTATCTTTACGCGTAATGCTTTGGGATAACCTATATATTTACAAAACAAATATTTATTTGTAAAAATACGTTATCAAAAGGTATATTTAGACACTATTATTTATCGATATTTCATCAATATTTGTGTCTGCAATACATATATTTTTTGAAATTATATATATTTATATCTTCAATATATATTTAGAGAGACAATATATGTTTAAAAACGAATATATTGTTTGGAATAACATATATATTTGCGTCTGCAATATATATTTTAAGGACACAATATATATTTTTCGGAGTAAGATATATTTTTGTCTGTAGCATTTATATTTTCATAATATTTTATTCAATATACATATTTTACACACAACGTATATATTTATCTTACAACATATAGTTAAGTATGGCGCCTCATACACCTGAACTTGTTTATTTGTTCGTCTGTATTTCTGTATTTAATTTCCGTCCATTCTTTTACTCAGAAGGCAATTGATACTTCAATTCACCGAATTTCTTGATGTGTTTGGTTTTAACGCCATTTATACATATTTTTTTAGTCATTTACGGTCAGTTTTCTTAACCGTGGCTTCTATTACTAGTACTAATCAACATTCTGTAAGTAAATGGATATTTCTTTCAGTTGATACTTTATTAACATTTGGCGTAATTTTGCCATTTAGGATCACTTGAAACCTTTATAAATGAATAGGAAATAATGCATATTTCTTTTAGAAGAAAAGAATACAATGCTCGTCTGGTATTCTCATATGCATTGTTATAAGCAAATCTTATCTATGTATATGAAAAGGTACACTCGTCAAATTAAATGGATAGGACAACATATAATTCAAGACTTTTTCGTTGTTGACGAAGTAGATAAGAAGACTGGTTTTGTAATAATAAATGACCGACATTTGAAACAACGTAACTGGTAAAACGACTTCAACGATTTTCCTTTGAATTATTGCTTTTGAGAGGGTTAAATCGTAGGAACGTAATTATAATTCGTACGCACGGGATAATAATTCGTGTGCACAAAATAATTCATGATATGCACGAAAAAAATAAATCCTGCGCACGAAATAGCGAATGTTACTAGGTAATTAGCCAATCGGTGATGTGCTAATGATAACCTCTCCCCATTGAGTATTCATACATCCTACCAACTGAGTATTGATATTTGTACCCTAGGTTATTGAATATTGATACTCTCTCCACATTGAATATTGATATCCTCTCCTGTTTGAGTATTTATTCACCCTTATAAATGAGTATGGATACTCCTCTCGAATAAGTATTGATACCCACTCCCGACTGAGTTTTTATAAAACCTCCCGATTGAATATTGATACCCCATTCTCACTGAGTAGTGATACCTCTTCTCGATTGAGTATTAATAAACCCTCCTCACTAAGTATGGATCCCCCTCTCGAATAAGTAATGATATTACTCCCGACTGAGCCACTGAGTATTGATACGCCCCCGCTATTGAGTATTAATTCTAATTCCACATTCAATATCGATGAGTATCGATACTCCCTCCCCATTGAGTTTTGATAACCCTCCCTATTGAGTATTGATATCCGCCTCTATTGAGAATTGATACCCCACGCTAATGAGTTTTGATAACCCTCCACATTGAGTATTGATACCCCACCACAATGCATAGTGATGCACTCCCCATTAATTATTGATACACCCTCCATACAGTTCACAGTGAGTACCTATACAATCTCTCCATTGAGTATTGATACCCCTTCGATACTCAATGTGGTGGGGGAGGGTACTTGTATCAATGCTCAATAGAGAGGTATTATAGATACTCAATGTGGAAGTGGGTATTGATACTACATGGGGAGGGGTATCAGTACTCAATGGGGAGGGGTTATCAGTTTAATACTCAATCGAATCGAGGGATATCAATGCTCAGTTGAGAGGTTTTATAGCTTCTAGATGTGGAGGGCGTATATATACTCAATGAGTAGCGGTATCACTACTAAAGGTGGCAAATTACCTCGAGTGCATGACATATTTTTTCCACACAGGCCCTTCCGTGCTTCCGTAGAAAACCGTATGTATATATGTACTTTTAAGCATCACTTATCCAGCTAGCTTTTTGAAGAGCCGCCAGGAGCGTACATAGGCGAACGCACACGTGACGCTTTGAACGTCGAAAAATCGAACTAATTTGAAAGGCGGAGGAGATTTGATAATTTTTTGTTAAATTATTGTATGAGCCATACATACAAAATCATAAATTTTATATAAAAATGTCCCTTAGATATACGTCAAATTCCACCATATCGCATCACTGAACACAAAAATTTCCGGGAGAAGCATGCCCCACGAACCCCTCTATAAAATATTTGCCTAAGTGTGTGTGTGTTTTTTTCCGTTAAAATAGTTTTTAGGTTCATAGTGTGTCTCGTTATCGTTTATAAGACTCATCTTTGGAATGTAGCGGGCGCGAGATCTACAGGTGCTAGTAAACTATAGGAAAATGCTCTATTTGTGTGTGGTCTGAAGTGCATTTTAGAGTTTTTTTACGCAATTGTTTCTTTATGTTTCACAAGTATTTTCATGCTCAATTCGTCCTCCTAACATGTATTTTGAATATAATTATTTTTACACTTTTATTTTATTTTTCAGTTGCATTTCAAATATGTCCATGTCTACTGCAAGCGAATCTCCAATCTTCTTATCAATTGCCATGTCTTTCCTTGTGAATACACTTGACATGAGGAAAATATGTTTCTAGGGGAGTCGGGGGCATGCTCCGATTCAAAATATTTCTTCCAAGGTGTTTTGATTCATCTATGCAACACGAATCTAAGACTATTTTGCGTAACATTTACGGACTGTTCCCTTAAAAGGGACATCATGTTCGATTAATCGATGGCCTAGAATTATAATGTCGTAAGAGTGAAAACAAAACAGACTGACAGTATCAACTATGTGAATTCTCTGAACAATCTCATATGACATAAGCTTTAGTTTGCTTTCTCATAAAATACAGTATGTGTTATTTAAAAAAAAGAAGACATTGTAATATGCACTTACGACATTATGTTATTAAATAATCGGAAAGGAATATTTTCATCAAAACCTTGTATCTGGCAGTTACGACCATTTAGAGTATGGTAAAAGCGTTTATTAAACCACTGTAAGTTCTTTTAAAATTTGGCTAATCCATGCTGCACTGTTGATCGAAATGTAGAATGCATATTGGAGCATGCGTGTGATGACAACATTAAAGTATATCTATTAAGAAATGTTCTATTTTTTAAATTTAAATCTCAGGGATATCAAAATCTTGATCTTATTATTAATTTATTTAAATAGTAATGGTAACGTAACATACAAATAAACACACGAATTATGCTTCAAATTAATTGTTGTAACACTTATAACATTTAATAACAGAGAACTGGGAGTTGTATTCACTAATGAAAAGAAAACTAAACTACATGTATCATGAACAAACATTAACAAATAGTCCAATACCTCTGTAGTTTATGACCTTACATTGTATGCCACGTAGTCTTTATATCCTTCCATATAAGTTCCACTTACCCTCTGTATCCTTATATATTATGTCCCCATACCCTATATATTCGTACATATTATGTTCCCATACCCTATATATACTGACATATTATGTCCCCGCAATCTACAAGGTGGGGCATCACGTGGTTTCAAAATGGCGGAACATACGGGAAAACAACCAGCTTCGAAGTAAGATTTTCTTTATAGTTTCTTTATTACTTTACGCATTCTCATGTAATATAGCGCAAAGTATGTGGAATTTTATTCCAAAACGTTGATTGTAGGTGAATTTCCTATAGATTTTGTGTTTAATCCGCCCCCATTTCCGAAATTATTTTTTTTCGAATTGGTCTCGTACACTGGAATGAAGAGATTTTCTTGATATTCGTCATAAAATGTACTCTTTTGCATCAGTTATAGTCCCGCAACTTTGCTTTATAAACACATAAATAATATCTACCACAATTTAAAAGTTACATGCGCTACAGCGAAAATAATTACGGAATTTCAAAAATGATCTCGAACACTGGCTACGTGAAAAGAGATCTGGTACACGTGTGCGTTTGTTTTACGGCGTATATTGTTCATGCGATGTACTTATGCATTACTGATCATTTCAGGTGCCATTCGTAGTTCATACAGAGTACCAACGTGAGAATTCAGGTAGGATAGTGGAGGTGATTTCCTATTGGTATTGCCAGAAAATAAAAAAAATATTGTGCAGATAAACAACACGTCAAAGAAATACAATGTATGCCAGCGATATTATCATTCATTTTTGAAATGTTACAGTAACCATCCATTGCATGGATACTAGAGAAAGGATCCGGATGAAATCTAAAAGAAAATAATAGATTATTAGACTATTAGTAGTAATAAAATGCCACTCAAATGCGGTGTCTTAGTGTTTAAATGATAAAGACGTTATGAAATTAAATTGTTTTCAACAAGACTTTGTTAGAAGCTGGACATTTTGAAGTAGTCAAAACTGCAACGTGCATTTGTCATAAATAAATATTCTAATATTTATTAACTGTCGATGAGTTTTGATACTCATGACGATGTGTATGGTCGGAATGTATGTGGATTTCTTCCATGATAGCAATGCCCATAAGACAAAATGTAAAATGTTTGAAATAAATATCGCAGAATAAACATGTTCACTGAATAAAATCTGAGGTTGCTTACCTTACATAAACGCCGGTTAGGTGCCAGGGATGCCTATCAGTATGTAGATGTGCAGTGTTAGTCACCAGAAAATATCAGAACAAAATGTAAGTCAAATTTTCAGTGAAGAAATGTATACCTCAAATGTTTTTTGTAATAAAAATATTTGAAGTTCAAAGTATTTGTGTAATTATGCAATGATGAATGCATCAGACAAAATTAATGTAAAGTCAAAAAGAAAACAAATTCATTTGGGAGTTGACGTTGAATAATACGTTTATTCATTCAGTGTACATCCAGTATTAAATAATATTTATATCACACAATCATAATAAACGGCGGAATACAACACATGAACAAAAAAAGTAGTTGAAACATTTTTGACACGAAATGTAAGAATTAAATAACTTATTTTATAGCGAAATATATAATAAAATTACTTTACGTAGTGAAAGCAAATAAGTATCGAACGTAAGTTTAACAAAGCAAAATAACCCATCGAAGAGACCCAAATGGACCTAAAGCGTGTACCTTGGTAACGGGAGAAAAAGGGCATTAACTTTCTGTTGTTTATATGTGCACTCATCTCGGTTGAAAATTTATAAATGATTCGTTATCATTGATTAAAAGTGATATGATGCACAGCTTAATTGTCTTACGGCTAATATCGTGCAGTTACTTATCGCACTGCTGTCTAGACACACCCACTCTCCGATTGGTTATGATAATTTCGTTTTGTTTATCGTACGGGACAAAGCAAAACATACAAACATATACATGATACAAAACATTTGTCGCAATCATTTCGTTTGTTATACAACTTAGAGGCGCACTCGGGGTTCGTACTCGTGACATGTGAGTCATCCAAATAATTTTATCTGTCTGCAGTAATAAGTAAAACACTGAGGAAAAACCTGACGCAAAATGTTACTTGTATTGTGTTGGTAGCTATATAGAAACCTCACTGGCAACTACAAATGACCAAAATGCATAAGTACATCGTATACACACAATAAACCGCCTAGCATTTACAAAAATCATGAGCGAATCCAACAAGTATAAAAATACAAATTCACGAGATCTCTTTTCACGCCGTCAGTGTTCGAAATCATTTTCGAAATTCCGTAATTATTTTCGCTGTAGCGCATGTAACTTTTTAATTGTGGTATTTATGACTTTTTTGTTTATAAAGCAAAGTTTCGGGACAAGAACTGATGGAAATGAGTTCATGACGAATATTATGAAAACCTTTTCATTCCAGTGTACGAGACCAATTCAAAAAACTACATTTCGGAAATGGGGGCGGATTAAACACAAAATATATAGGACATTCATCTACAATCAAAGTTATGGAATAAAGTACAGAAAATTCTGCATACTTTGCGCTATATTACATGAGAAAATCTTACTTCGAAGCTTGTTATTCCGTATGTTCCGCCATTTTGAAACCACGTGATCCCCCACCTTGGCGTTTGATGTTTGTCTATGATCTTTCTTGTCGTGCCCTTAGTGGTTTATTATCTTACTGCTCTGGCTTCTGCCAAGTCACTGAGTACCTTCATTGTGACTTTCTAGGCTATTGTTTTTTGTTTTATATTTACACAAGCATCTTTATGTTTCACTTATATTTCCTATTGACGCTGCCTTGTTGGTTAGTGATTAGATCATGGCGGGGATTTCTTTATTTACACTGTCCTGTTTTAATGGGATGACAGTACGGTAAGTGTGAGGTTTAGTGCACCCTAGAACCGGTTTAAACCCCCAGTGGCCTACTTTGCCACTGACCGTTCCAAGGCGGTAGCCCTATTGTCAACCCTTTTGTGTTTGTGATGTCGTTTGCATTTATTATTGCTTTTGCCTTCTTGTTTGTCTGTTTGCGTGTTTGTTTCTGTATTTTGTGGTTGACTGTCCTCCTTAAATGCTACTTTCCCTGTCCGATCTTTTTATATTTCTTTTTAGAATGTAATAAATTATGAGAGGATGGTGGGAGGTGGGCAGGACATACCGAATACAAGATTTAAAATATAATAGCATTTCAGTCCTATAATAACTAATAACGATCACATCAGTCTATTTTAGGTATTTAGTGGACCGTCCTTAATGTTTTGCCTTAAGGGGACAATTTGTATATTCTTTATTTTCTACTTCAGCTACTTTCAAATAGGCGTTTTAAATGTAAAACTTATATGTTTGATATTGATTTTCTAAAATACACACCACATAATAATATACAAAAAAATGGGTGTTCTTAATATTCTGTAACCACGAAATATACCTTAGGGAGACCGTAATATATAAAACTTTTAAGGAGACCATCATATATAAACATTAAGGAGATAAATATATATTACATTAAGGGGACTATATGTATTAAATTAGGGAGACCCTTTTTCATATATGTCCCGGAATTAAAAGGACAACCCTAGAATGTATCTGTTCAGTTAAAATGATGTACACCCACTGACTGTCTACGCTGGTCTGCCAGTGCGAGTTGTGCGAACTTAAGTCATCAGATCTCTTATGTCGGTGATACCTGATGGTAGCTGGTTCCAGTTTTGGATCTTGAGAGGGAAGAAGAATTGCTTCTATATGGAGAAGGGCTGAGCTGTAACCTGTTGGCACCTCTTTTCTCAATAGTTGCCTTTCAAAAACAAGATTATTCTTCGCATCTCATTTATCAGCATAACTAAATTCAAGGTACAATGTACACATCATTTTCACTTCAATATACCATTAATTCTAAGTTTGTGCAGTGAGTGGCATGCCAATAATATTTACAACGATCGCGAAATACATTTTTACAAGTTATATTTATCAATTTGGCGCAGATATAAGACTAAACATGGCCACTGGAGAGGAAACAGGAGTCTCCACTGCCCAGAAAGCATATTTTAGATGATGAACACGATAACACCAATTTTAAGGGTACTGATACAGGTTTGTTTCGCTTCAATATCAAATCATGAAAATTGACATATTTGGTCTGATTTTCCCAGTTGCCGTCACATACATGTATCTTGACAGACTATGGACTCAACCGAGGACATGTGCATATACAGCTGATTGAGTCAAACACCGATTAATTTTAAGTGAAAATATCCATACCACCACCTCCACACTGAGGGAACACACTGATTTACATATACATTTACTGTTTTGCTCAAACTCTGTTTTGAAGACAAACATCCAACCGAGTACATGTGTATAAAAATACATTATAAGTGTAGAGTACGTACTATCGAGAATTTCTTGACATATTTGGTCTGAATTTCCCAGTTGCCGTCACATACATGTATCTTGACAGACTATGGACACAACCGAGGACATGTGCATATGCAGCTGACTGAGTCAAACACCGATTAATTATAAGTGAAAATAGCCATAGCACCACCTCCACACACACACACACACATCCTGATTTACATATACATTTACTGTTTTTCTCAAACTCTGTTTTGAAGACAAACACCCAACCGAGTACAAGTGTATACAAATACATTATAAGGGTAAATATGATCACTGTGGGGGGAAACCAGAGTACGCACTATCGAGAATTTATACACGACTATGACTGAAAATGATTTTAAGCAGAAAATAAAAGTTTGTAAAGTTCAGTTTGTACTGTGATCTTATTTAGCATAAGCATGATAAAATAAGTTTCAGTAGTTGAATAAAATAATTCATATTGTTTCTTTCTACATACAAATAGTAGAATAGTGTAAAGGGCCAGTCACATTGGCCTTACGACTTCTTGCGATCAAGAAAATGAAGAAAACCGCAAGAGATCGCAGAAAATCGTGCGGTAAGCCGTATGCAGTCGCAGGCGATCGCAGATACTCGTACAACCAAAATCGGTCGCAGCAAGGTTTTTGAACATGCACAAAAACCTTGTTGCGACCGAAGTGATCGCAAATGGTTGCAAGACGTCGTACAACTATATGCACGACATCTCGCAGGCTTTCGTAAGTGATCGCAGATGATCTCAATATGTTTTGGGCACCTGTGCAGCTGCGTACAGTTGCACTACTAGTTGCACATCCTTGTGATCGGTCTTACGATAGATGGTGCATGTCCACGACTTTTCGTGCGAGCGATTTTAAAGTAGCGCCACCTCTGAGATCTCTTTGCTACCAGCTGCGGGGATTATAATAAAATATATAAAGATAAAATAATAAACCAAGTTTTATTCATTGAAATAGTATCGGGAAACCTATAGTGTCACACTATTTAGTTGGATTTAGTTATAATTTTATATCTGGCAATGCTCAAATCACATATGAGAAGATGAATTTATATACCACACGACAGGTCACATGTAGTCGCTCAGCCAATCGCAATATTCTGCAAGTGATCGTAGACAGTCGCACGTGCGATGTCAGCAATTCGTACGACAAGTCACGGATCTTTGCACGATTGCTGTCCGATTTTGGTCATGCGATGGATCGTAATGAACCTCGTAGTGTGACTGCAACGTCTGCGATTGCCTCCGACCTCGCCGCGACTTTTTTTCACTCTGCGACTTAGGGAATCGCAAGCGATCGTAAAGGCAATGTGACTGAGGCTTAAGGGGAACCCAACATTTTAACAACAACTAATGACAAAATCATGTGTTAATGTGATGTAAATCAGTAGATCATTTTTCCTTATCCCTTCCATAAAACTTTATATAAATATAAAAGTAATTTAAGAACTCCTCTTCTGCTACAAGGACTTTCACAACCTGACTTCTATTGTGACATAACTCTTCTGCTACAAGGACTTTCACAACCTGACTTCTATTGTGACATAACTCTTCTGCTACAAGGACTTTCACAACCTGACTTCTATTGTGACATAACTCTTCTGCTACAAGGACTTTCACAACCTGACTTCTATTGTGACATAACTCTTCTGCTACAAGGACTTTCACAACCTGTCTACTATTGTGCCATAACTCTTCTGCTACAAGGACTTTCACAACCTGACTTCTATTGTGACATAACTCTTCTGCTACAAGGACTTTCACAACCTGACTTCTATTGTGACATAACTCTTCTGCTACAAGGACTTTCACAACCTGACTTCTATTGTGACATAACTCTTCTGCTAAAAGGACTTTCACAACCTGACTTCTATTGTGACATAACTCTTCTGCTACAAGGACTTTCACAACCTGTCTACTATTGTGACATAACTCTTCTGCTACAAGGACTTTCACAACCTGACTTCTATTGTGACATAACTCTTCTGCTACAAGGACTTTCACAACCTGACTTCTATTGTGACATAACTCTTCTGCTACAAGGACTTTCACAACCTGACTTCTATTGTGACATAACTCTTCTGCTACAAGGACTTTTACAACCTGACATCTAGTATGACGTGATTTACAAACTTTGTAATAACCTGGGTCATGATCATTTGCATACTATCTTTGTTAAACGTGTTAAAAGGTTATCAAGGTTATCAATCCACCTGGTGGTGGATCCATTTACAGTTCGCCACTATGCTTCCTCTTTGTTGTACGATGACTGGACAGGATGTGATGACGTCTACCTAAAGACCAAAAGGACGGTGACGTTTGATGTTTGCCTGCAATCTTGTCTTGTCGTGCCCTCAATAGTTTATTCTCTTGTTGCTCTGGCTTCTGCCAAGTACCTTCTTTGTGGCTATCTTGGCTATCGTTTTTTGTATTTATATATATACGAGCATCTTTGTGTTTTACTTATATTGCCTATATATGCTGCATTGTTGGTCAGCGAATAGTTCATTTCAGGCATTTCTTTGTTTACACTGCCCCATTTTATTGGGATGAAGTAGAGTAAGTGTGAGGTTTGGTGCACCCTAGAACCAGGGTTAAACTCCCGGTGGCCATTTTTTTGGCAACTGACGGTTCCAAGGCGAAATATTGTCAACCCTTTATGTGTTTGTGACGTCATATGCTTTTGTATTTATTAACATTGCCATTCGTTTGTCCTTTTACGGGTTTTGGGTTTACACTGTCCCGTTTTATTGAGATGACAATAGGGTAAGTGTGAGGTTTGGTGCACTCTAGAATCAGGTTTAAACCCCCGGTGGCCAAATTTTGGCCACTGACTGTTTCAAGGCGGTAGCCCTATTGCCAAAACTTTTTGCGTTTGTGACGTCATATGCTTTATAAAGCTGCTTTTCCTGTTCGACTTTTATACTTACTTTATATCAGCAAATAAGTTCATTGATTATTTTCAAGCAAATGTACAAACATGTTGCCAGGCTAGGATTCAAACCATGCCACTGAATCAAAACAGTCCATATTAAATAGTTGTTCAAGTATTTCTTGACCTGTTTAATGCATCGTTATTATATCACATGGAATTCATTACCTTTAAAGGGGAATTTCTAAATCATTTCATCATTCAAGTATTATCTATGGTGGAATAACATGTGATCTTTCAATTTTAATGCAAAAACTTGACTAACAAAATATTCACAGTTGCTGTGAAAGTTATCACATATACAAAGAAAGAGAATGAAATACTAAACTAATTTGAAAATTGTACAATTTTGAAAACAATAGTATACATTAAAGTTACACTATTTTTTCTAATTTAAATTTTATTGCAAAATAAGTAGTTGTAAAACTGAATGAAATAGCCAGGCGTGTACTACTAAATCAACTCATTATACTATATATATGAATACTTGAGTAAGATTTTGTTTCAAAACACTTATTCTGAATTTTGAAAATATTTGTTTTAATTGAAACATGTATCAACAATTGTTTTAATTGAAACATGTATCAACAATTGTTTTAATTGAAACATGTATCAATATAATTAATGTTAAAGAAACATAAACACACCAGAGAAATGACATGTAAGTCGTAAGGGTAAACATTGATCAATGGGCCTTGCAGAAATCAGTATACTAGTTGTTACATTATTGATCTATTACCACAAGGCTCACTCATCAATATTTGCCTGTTATGCAAATATTGATGATACTAATCTCACAGTTTGATTGAATGATTGTGAATGTCAGTATGCAGTTGTTCCAGTGATTGGGTCAGTCCGTACATACTGTTAACCGGCTATAACATTTACACTAAAAAACACAACCATTTTACAAATTTACAATTAAATGTACAATTGAACTGAATTGGACTTTACGGCGCACCAACACATGAAAGGTTATATGGCGCCTAACAGGAATGAATACGCCAAGCTCATCTAATCTGCAGAACAGCAGAGTTGCTGCAAATTGTATAGTATACACTCC
The DNA here is from genome assembly GCA_037043455.1 of Cyrtodaria siliqua. Lineage (NCBI taxonomy): Eukaryota > Metazoa > Mollusca > Bivalvia > Adapedonta > Hiatellidae > Cyrtodaria > Cyrtodaria siliqua. Next base: position 112,576 of record JAWPHD010006725.1, on the reverse strand, counting down.
ATTTACGATGGAGCCACGTTTCCATGTTTGCATACGCGGTTTAGTTTAATAATAAAAATACGCGGTTTAGTTTAATAATAAAAATCCTATACCTCTGCCTCCGGCGGGATTTGCAGTGGTTGTAGAATACACCCACTACACGACAACCACACTTTTAAGTCATTGATTTTAAATGTACAATATCAATAGAATGATTTTAATGAAACATAAACACATCACCTATAAGTAATATATGGGTAAACTGTAGTAACAGGGCCTCACAGATTAGCTAGTACATTCTTTACCAGTTACAACAAGGCTCACTCATCAATATTTGCCAATAGTTTGTAAATATAGTGATCCTACAATTGATATAATCAGTACTGAACAGCTGCAGCGGCCCTACCTTTTAGCGACTACAGATGTGCCACACTAACAAAAGATATTACATGCAATCCACACCATTAAATATGTACAATATCAATGAAAATAGTCTTAAAGAAACCTTCTACATATGAGCCAGGTCACAAGAAAACATGTCTTTTGGCTGTTACTTGACTAATTTTAGATTTTCGTTGAATAAAAAATGAACAATATCTTCTTGTAAAAATAATCTTTATTTCAAGAAAATATACAGAATACTTTTATAAATTGGTAATGTTTATTTGAAGGTGTTGACCTAAGAGCTTACTTTAAACAACATGACATGAAGTTGTCATTTATGTGAATTATATCAAAATTCCCGAAGATAGATTATAATAATTGTTGATGCAAGTGACTTTAAATACAGTAAACATAATTAAATTAAATTCTTACACTTTTATATTCTCAATCTATGTTATTAAAGACACTTTTTTAATGCTTGCTATATATGACAATCATAAACATCTGAAAATAATTATACAAATTCTCATGACCTTTATAATATGCATACTATATAATGTTTGTATAAAGTGCCAATGTCCGTAACTTTAGGCCTATGAAATAGAAAACATTATTACGTTGGAAAAACATAACACACCACCCATTATTGAATATTTATTAACTAAATCCAAGATTGTTTGGCGGAATTCAATAGCCGTGCAAAATATAACGCACCGCTTCTTGGGTTTGAACTCGTAGCCCACACTAAAATTACACTCGTGCGTAATAATAGTCGAGCATCGCTATCGACTGAGCTAACCGGACCAGATGTATTACGTAAGAGATACAATATATATATAAATTAAAGTGCTAATAGATGTCTTGTGATCAGCAGGATAATAAATAAAAAAATGTTTTCAAACTCACGAATGTATTACTAGAGGCTTATCTGGGTCTATGCTAATATTTTCATGTATACATTTCATTGTATAAAAATCAGACAGTTATTTGGCTATGCTAAATATCTGCTTACTTACGGACAGTGTCGCTTTAAGAGTTCATTACTCAAACGGAAAGCATGATAAATATATGAAGCCACATTATAAATAGTTTTCTCACATTTTGAAGCAGGTAACACAGCCAATCGATGCAAGATAGGCTTAATGAAATACTTTTCTGGAATGAATTTCCCTCTCAAGTCTCGAAAAGCATGACATGTTAACAGAACATGAACTTCACATTCAAGTTCCAGCATACAAAGTCTGCACAGTCGTTCATTACATGGATCTATAGTTTCATCTCATTAGTATTATAATCTCTTTTCTTTGTCTAGTAACTGAATGTATTTGTTCCTAACACAATTCTGTACAAAAATCAAATTGGTCATTTTTGAAAGTCTGTTCACGTTATTGGGCATTATTTCCTCCAGCATGACACACAATTGTAACAAAAATAAAATAAAAATGTATGTTTAATACAAATGAGCCTCAAATCTTGTGGCAATTCCGACCAGTGTAGAATCAGTCCGTACAATCTGATCAGGGTCCACACTGTTCACTGTTGACGCAGAGAACCCTTCTAGAGGCTTGGAGGAAACAGTGTAGACCCTGATCAGAACGTGCAGGCCAATCTTGGTCTAGATTGGTTGCAGTTGCCACAAGGTTGGTTTTCTCGTGATACGGCTCAAATGTTGAGCTGTTATTCCTGGAACAAAACATGGCGGAGATTAAATGCTCCACCAATTTTTTTCGGGGAGCATAAAAATGACTAAACTGAACTGTCTACAATTTACTTATCAAACATGTTAATGAATTTCTTTAATTTAAAAAAGACGTAAATCCGTCAATGGTTGGTGTTTAAGTTAGGCCTTTTTTCGGTGGTCATATGACCTAAATACTGAATACATTTTTCCTGGATATGATAAATAAAGATGTAATGATATGATCCGAATACGAATGTGCGACGGAATGACGGAAGCAGCCGATTTCTAATGGCCGAATCGCTTCTCACCGCTGCGGGTTCGATTCTAACTGGGAGCACGACTTGTTAGTGAGGAAGTGTCGATTCGTACGGATGACGGGAGGTATACAGTACTGTTTCTACCCAGGAAAAGTGGGTGGCCTGTCTCCACCAAAAACAAATTCGACCGTCATATATAACCTTACATGTGTTGAAAATGACGTAAAACACAATACAAACAAACAGAAAAATAGAGTAAAGTACAAAACAATTGATGGCCAGATCAGGGTTCGAACCTGTGACCTCTAAGTCAAATGTTCATGTCACTATTTTTGGCATAGCCTTTAAGTGACTATTTTACTTAAAATCAAGAAGAAATATTGTCGAAATGGGGCATAAATTGGTGAATGTACATCCTTATAAATACATGCAGTTATTTACTTGTTGTTACTTCGACTCCGTTGTACACGGCGGTAGTGACGGCGCGGGAATCTTCCTCTTCAGAGATGTGCACTGTAATAAGAAAATGCAGTTTTATTTTTCACAGCATATATATATAGACAATGGTCATTAGTCTGCAATATACTGTATGTTTCAATGACAATTTTTTTCTTTTAGGCCCAAATTAAAAATATGTTTATTTGCCGTTGCCGATCCTATGTCGATAGGTAGGCTTTTATTCTCAGAATTTTGGTTTGTTTTTATCGGATCATCAGACGCTTGCAGGAACATTACCATAACAGAGTTCAATCGTCTAGATGACTGAAACGTTGAAAAAACGTTCTCCCAATGAGTGAAAAGAAATCAAACAGTGCAGCAGCAGCTGAAGCTTTTCACGCGCACACACCGCATAACTCACTTTTGATTTTCAAGTGTTTTGACACGAAGTAGTCCCAATTTGCACTCACGTGCGGTTACGCGGAAACTGCTGTTTTCTCACTTAAAACACACATTATTCAAAATGGCGGCTACAAGCTAAATAAGCAAAACTAAAAATCAATAACAGAAACGTAAAACATGAATATTTTCTACTGCCGGATAGTTATTTCCTGCCCCGGATAAAATGTCAGTAAGTCAACCTTTAAACACTTTTTCTGCCTTTCCTTTAGCATGTTTACGGTAAAAATCAGCCGCTCTATGCGCTTATTAAAAATCGCAACTATACTGTAGGCCTAGTCGGCAGTAATTTACGGTTGAATGAACTATGGATAATTGCAAGTGAATACTTCACAATTCCAGGATTTAATGAGCAAAAAGACAGACCTATTCATGTGTTAACTATTGTTATGGTTGAATGATGTAACACATACTTGTAGAACAGCTACTGTCAACGCCCGAGTCAAGGTCATTTCATGTAGACCACATGAGTCATGTCACGTTCGCCTCGATTAGGGACACCGACAACTTTGGTGATTAGACATAAAGGAAAAACAAAGGATGAAAGGTATGTACAGTACTCGTTACTGACCCATATATGTGTTTTATTTCGTGCATGTTCATTTTTAGTGTCTCCGTTAAAATTTAATAATAATATAGCACTGATGTATTATTTCTATGATGAGACCCTTCCAGTGGGGTCTGTGTTCACTGAAAATATGACTCAATGTTCCCCAAAAATATTTTGCTTTGTTCTCCAAAAATATGTTTCAATTTTTTGTTGATTATGTTCCCTTGTTCCCCAAAAATATTACCAAAAATAAATGGCCTTGTCCCCAACCCCCTCTATGACCACAGAGCAGAAATGCACCATTGCCACCTCCCCTTCACCCACCACACCCCTGAGCTCCTCCCCACCCACAAAATCGTGCCGTTGCACCACCCCCGCCCCCTCCACTGCCCTAAGTTTGCATATAGCTACAGCAGTACTGTAAAGGATTAACACAGATCTACTGTACATGTATAAAAACAACAATTGATTTTCTTTCAGGGATCTTTGCAGATGTTGCCTGCCACCTTCTGTCAAGTGGCATCTCCAAGTTCCAGCTCTGAGACTGAGCCTAGCCCTGGGTAAGCTAAAGCTATATACTTTTAATATATTTGACCCCTGTGATATAGGTTAATTGAGCTAATAATATGGCAATATTTCGAGCCATCCCAGAGAGTGGAATTCAAAAAATGTACCTAAGCTACTCGATCTATCTTACTAGCAAATGTTAACATTTCGAGCCGCCCCAAATTCGGGAATACATTTCTATGGTTCTTTAACGTGGTTTTTATAAATGAAGATTTTAATAAGCTTGATAAGCTTGAGAAAGATTATATTTATTTGAGTGGCAGAACCCGATTTGTACAGATATTTTTATTATTCTCATTAAAGTAGTCATCTCGCCAACAACAGACACAGTTTATAAACATTATGTACAATGTTTCTAAACCTACTGATGACAAAGTATATATATAACTAACATATTTTGAGAACCAAACTCATACATACACAGTATAAACGGCTTTAACCAGCCGGACCAAACCCCAGAAAAGGAGTGTCGCCGGAATTACGAGTTACCATCATTTTACGGATATTCAATCACGGGTATTCTAAGAACCTATTAATGAAGGGCACATATACATTGTTATATGGATAGAGTTTCGATAAACGGTTTTCTAGTGCAATTTTGTAGTTATTTGGCGGGATAGCTAATTTAAAAAAAAAGAGGAGTGCCTAACTATAAGTATAAGTGTCCCAGCTCATTGGGATACTTTACTTATTTATTTATTTTTGTTGAGATATTGTGAAATTTCATCACATAAAACAATTGATACACATGATCCACATGAAAGTTTCTCTGTGATGTTGTCAGTTTACAGCGATATTATTAAAGACCGCCCCAGTTAAATTACAAATAATAGGACACTTTAAAGGGACATATGGCAATCTTGAAGATTTTGTCGAACATTAGTATCACAGTGTATTAGTCCAGTATCAATTTCACTTTAAAACTGCTTGCATATTATTAAATACAATTTAGATGTATTATTTGTCTTCGTTATTCTACCATAGGTTTAAATATATGACTGGTGCAATAATATCAGCAATTAGTAATAATATATAAATTATACAGTTATACTATAATTATAGAGAATAATATACAGGCATTTCATATCTCATCCTTTCCGTCGATGTGTTCTTGGGAAACACACTTTCCCTTAACCTAGTCCTTCGGATAGGGACCTAAACCTGGCGGTCCCGTGTATCAGTCTATCCTCCAAGCAAGTTAAGGAACAACAGGAATCTATTCGATAATAAGAGTAGGGCACGGTTCCCGGATTCCTATGTATCCTTCTCCTCTCTCTGGAGCGGCTCTAAATAACCTATACTGTGCGAAGGCCGGGCACGATATAAAGATGTAATATTTCATCTATGTATGACATTAACGAATTATATACTTCAGAATATTTTGTTGATTTTAGCAGTGATGGGAGAATAATGATTAAATATTTATTTCTCGGAGGATATAATAGCTGATCTTCCATGATCGAGTGCGGATTTATTAAACGAGTTGGCAGTCGAGCATCAAATAATGTTTGCAAATAATGTTTGCTGAAGAGTTTAAAAAATAATAGATGATTACAGTGATATTCTATTTATCACACAAAACCCATACAAGTTGATGGTAAAACGTTCACATTTCTCTGTGATGTCAATTTACCTATATATTAATACCGTATTTCCTGCATTAGAAGCGCCCCCACCTATTTTAAGAAACCTTACCGTCTTCAAAAATTAAAATTTCCTAAAAAACACACACTGTTTTTACCGCTAATGGATTTGATTAAATTAAAAGTTCCTAAAAAACAGACTGTTTTTACCGCTTATGGATTTGATTACGGTAGTTTTTTACCTTCGATACCAGTATGGTCTATGACATAAACCTTAAAGCGCTATCATCATCAATAGAAATTACCGCTTTTATTTATCTCGTTCCTTTCAATTTACTATTTAGTTTATCTTTAATCAATATTTAATTCATGCGCAACCAACCCGTTTTGTAATCGTCAAGTTTGACAGAAATGTGTATCATATAGATGCAGAGTGATGACAGTAATATACTCGGTACATTGTCAGGTTTAGGTTAAGTCAATACCGGTGTAACAGTAAAAGATCGCCGTACAGTAATTCTATAAGGAAACAGTCGGGGAAAGGAGGTGAAATATATTGAAATTTGTATCATAATAATAGCGCCCCCTTCGTTAGAGGAAATACAGTATATACGACAGCCCAAGTTAAAATCCCTTTAAAAATAACAGGACACTCTGTTGATTCATGTGAAATTCCATGCATATATCATATGGCTTATATATTTTGCACCACCAATTCATCCTTTTTAACAACTTGTTTTGTTCATTCCAGAGACGCATCATCTGGTTTCCAGATGTCCTTCGTTCTTCAAATACCAATGCAACCCTGAAAGACGTGGATTTAACCAAAAAAGTCGACTATACTGTGATCGCAAGATTCTAAACTCCAGGAAATATATTCATTTAATTTGGCCAAATCAGAAACGCGGTTAGTTTTTCTTCGGCCTTATGCGTTACAGTGTATATTTATTACTGCGTATCCCGCTTGAGATGTGTTCGCCTGATCATGATGGTGACTTCAGTTTGGCAATCCCGAGGACTGAGCAGACATTATTTTTTTAAAGAACCAAAATGTCATAATTATACCTCACAGAGACTATATAATATGTAAGCTGTTAAAAAACATCAAATGTATACAATGTCATGCTGCTCACATTCAAAAAAACGTTTGGTATTTTACATCATTTTAACACGTTTTAGGCCAAATATGACATTGATTTTTTTGTTGTAAGTATGAAGTAAATTTCATTATTGTAGTATTTAATAGATGTTTAGTTTATAAATATGATATAAATAAAATATTGTATTATTTATTCTTTGGTTCAGTTGGATCTTTGTAAAAAATAAAAGTTTCCATTTGCGTACAGTCATGTATCTGAAACTGAAAAACTGCCTTTTGGGAACACAAGGTCATTTTAATTTATTTATTGTTTATTCAAGCTTTTGAAATAGATCTTTTGTAATTAAAGTGACACATGGGCCGATGATGGCAACCTTGAAGTGTATATCAAGCACTGAAATTAGCATCTCGAAACATGTTTTGCTGTACAAGTTTAGCGGTACTAGTCTGATATAGCAAATGTCACTGGTCTAGCCTGTTCAAGTAAAATTCATTGGGTTGAAGAGTGCATAAGAAATATCCGCATGACGGATATATTTATATGAGAACTGAACACTTATTTTTGTGTCAACTGCTTAGGATGGCAGACACTTGTCGATCACTTTGTCCGTCTTCGTCCGTCCGTCATGCTTTAACCTGCAACCTAACCTTGGCCATCAATTGAAAAGTATTTTAATTGTGTTCATGAAACTTCACCCACATCTTCATCTCAATAAATGTTGTTACACATGTGCAATACCTTTCATTTTGCCAGAGTTATGCCCTATTTATCAGCCTAACCTGCAACCTAACCTTGGAAATAAGCAAACAGCAGTGTCAGCAGGCGAAGTGATGGAACACACTTCTAGTTCAAGGTCGACTTAGTGACCGCTTCCCACTAATAACAATCTGGAAACTGATATTTCCATGTCTATACTAGTTTGACATATTAAGCCGTTCTATTTGTTTTGTCAAGTGTCGGTGTAGTGGATAATGCGGTGCACTTAAAAGCACAGGATCCGGGTTCAAGACAAAGGTGCCACTGAGTTTCCTCAGTGTGTTCGTCATTTCCAATTAGCCTCGTCCATCGTAAGCGGACATAAATCCTCCTATCCGAAGTTTATATATCGAAGTCTATTCTCCGAGCATGTTTAATAAGCAAAAGTAGGAGTAGGGCGGATTCCCAGATTCCAATGAGACACCTACCCTGACCAGATCGGTCTTTTTAAAAAAATTATGGGTGGGGTGGGTGATGGTGGTGGTGACAGGCAGGAGGGGCCGGTGACGGATAACCAAATGAATTGGACTGCAGCTGTGTTTTAGTATTTTGATGTTAAATATGGCTGCATATGGTGATACTCGCCAATAAAAAATAAATAAAAAAACATTAACACACTAGCGGGTGGCCAGTTGAGTTCCATAATTCCAGATTGGCCATCAAAATGCACAACGAGAAGTTGAACAGCGGTCAACCTTTTTAAATATAGTTTAGTGTGAGCTCCTTCACCGAATACCGAATACGCACTTGTAGACATTCAATGACGAAACTTAAAGGGGAACTAAAATTTTAATCATGTAAACTTGTTACAATCTTCCAGATTACGCGTTTAAAAAAAAAGAAAATGGCGGCTGTTTCACTTTTTTTTGACGTTGACGGAAAATGACGTACTACTTTCCGTTGTCATGTGTACCTATAATAAGTGGACGGCGGAGCTAAATAACCACTCTGCTTCCCACCTGAAAATAATTTAGGCCTTACTTGCAGAGTTAAGTACAGATTATATAACACTATAAAGGTTGTTGAGCTTTCTGACAGCTTGGATGTCACAGAAGTACTGTGAAAATCAAATACAGGTTACCTAGAATACAGTATAAAAAATATATCTTAATTAAAATTTGTGATGAGTGTCACAGGATGACCTTAGTGGTTGGGCTAACTCAGGAAAGAATCAATGACGGTGAATGCATTTACATAAGTTTAATGCAACTTTTAAAATATGTTTAATATATATACAATGATCTAAAAAAACAAGCGAATACACAAATGAACTATGAAAAGAATGTTCTCCTGAACGTTTAAGACGTTCTTAGTATTGTTATAAATACTGAATGTCTAAGACACTAAAGTGTTGTTAAAGCTATAACAATGTTGATCTAGCGCGATAACTGTGATGCGCGAGAGCTCATGAAGATGATGATGCGCGAATTCAATGGATGATTGTCATCAAATGCCTTCTGTAAGGGTTGATGACGCGATGCAATGATAGTTAATCTCCACTGAGATTGTGAATGATATTCCTCCAGTGAGGACTGGTAACGGGCCCACCTTGTGTCCCGGGGGTTGTCGTTAGTAAAACCTGGCTGAGCAGGTACGGGGACCGTCTCCACCGCTTGTAACGTTAGTCGTGGAAGCTTAGCTCCACTCCTGGATATCCAAACCTAGATGGCTTACTCCAACCCTGGATGGCTTATATCCTGGATGGCTTATATCCTGGATGGCTTAATTCCAACCCTGGATGGCTTAGGCTGTAATTATACATACGTTTTAGATGTCGGTTGACAAACATAACAATCTTGCATAATTACCATTACCCAAACAAATCATTATTCAATCAATATATGTAAGCTGTACTAATGATGAGTAGCAATGTATACATATTCTACAACGCCATGTATACGCTATGTACGTCGCTGTTAATCAATGCCCCTAATACATGTAATATAAACATGATCAAATTACTCATATATTACACTCACTGAGTTATGCATGCACGCATTTATTCTTGTCACTCATCTCATTGTTAACTAATGTTAACAATCGTGTATTACAATCACCGAGTTATACGCCAACGTTAACTAATGCACCTATTATCCACTGTTATCAAATTAATATTGTTTTACAATTAATGATCAATTACAATAATTACATCTAATAAAGTAACTTCAAAATCATATGCTAGTCTAAAGTTATGTTTGAGAAACATCAATGCTAACCGGATGTCGTAACCGCCAAACAAGATGGCGCCGCCCACTGAATACAAATGTACGATAAAAGTTTAATAAAATCACTAACCACATGTTGCCTATGAATTTTGCCGTCCAATCTCTGTTCCAACAAAGTACTATCGATGATCCCGGCGAAAGCTAGAAGACAATGGGTTTTATAGCAAACATTACGCCCAAATCATTATTTCCCCCGTTCAGTCCGTGACAAACGTGGCTAAATCTACAGTATTGACTCTACACGAGAGGCCCATTATACAATTTTGCCGTTTAAGGAAAATATACCTATACGTTTACATGCATTAGCACAAAACTAAACTTATGACACGGCCTCTCTGGCGGCCACTTAAAATGTGCACGCTTTTACGTGTTACATGAATAGATCATGAATATTGTGAAATTGTTTCAACTCGAACAATAGATTTTGGGTGTAACCGATAACAAGAGCTATATACGACCAGTACGCTCTACCCGTGACATTTTGTGACAACATCTCCCCACTTAAAGAAAGTGCTACACTTTTAAAATTCAAAAAAATGATAATTAATATTTACACATTAAGAAACTATTAATTCTTCTGAGCAAACGAGCGACAAAACGTACAAGCTGATCGCTCAATCGCTTGAGTATGTTAACTATTACCACTGCAGTTATAACCTAACTATAATATGTAATTACAATTTCAACACTATTCTACAATTGTACACTACCCTGTCGTAACATATACTACTATTGTACAATACACTGCAATACACTATTGTATTAAACCGGTCATTATGTGCGGCGACTTAAATAGTCTGCCCCAATATTGTGCTTTCCACGATCTATTACACCGACTTTACGGTTACTAATAACACTACTTCCTGTCACTACAAGAACTCCAACCTTACACATTGCATCCATCGCATTACCAGTATACTGTTTGCGAAATGGAGTAGGGTCTCTCGTTTCCCTATTCGGCTTTGCTAAAGTGTGCTTAAAGCTACACTGCACTACATCTGTTGGTCTCGACTTATCGGACCGAACAGTACTACACTCAGAGTCTAAACGACTTACCTCTCGTTTCTCTGCTACACTAAGCATGCCCGATATGTCTACATCGGCTGCTCTCTCCCTACCTACACTAGTGGGAAAATACATGGGACTAGTGTCCTCACTACTGTCTTCCTCACTATCCTCAATAACTGCAACATTAACTACGGTTAACACCCCTTGTTGCCCATTATCGGTTCTACTGATATACTCCTTTAGCATATTCGCATGAAAGGTCTTTAACTTTCCGTTCATCTCGATACGGTAATCCATAGTGTTCACTATCCCTCTAACGTAAAACGGACCTTTCCATTGTAATAACAACTTGTTATTGTCGGTCGGGAGTAACAGTAACACCTGGTCATCTATCTTAAACTTCCTAGCTCTAGCTTTCTGGTCATAGTACCGTTTATACTTGGTACTTGCCTTAACTAACTGACTTTGAGCTATCCTACAAGTCTCCTCTAGTTTCTCCTGCAGATCTAAAACATACTGATATGTAGTCTTAACCTCATCACTATCTACTTCACCTGCCCACATCTCTCTAAGAATCCTCATGGGGCCTCTAACTGACCTACCGTACAATAACTCAAACGGAGAAAATCCTAAACTCTCTTGTGGAACCTCTCTAAATGCAAACAATAAAGCATTGAGATACTTGTCCCAATCTTTGGGTCTCTCGGTACACATACGCCGTAACATTTGCTTTAACGTCCCGTTAAATCGTTCGACTAACCCGTTACACATAGGGTGATATGGTGTTGTCATGATTTGACGCAAAGACAATAACCTGCTTACTTCAGCCATAAGTTCTGACGTAAACTGTGACCCACAATCAGTCAGCATTTCCTCTGGTACAACTAGCCTACTGAACATATCAACTAATGCCTCAGCTACTCTCTCAGTTTCAATTGAGGGCAATGCGACTGCCTCCGGATACCTAGTTGCATAGTCTACCATGGTTAAAATGTACCTATTTTTCCTATCCGACACTGGAAAAATTGGTCCAACTATGTCTACGGCTACCCTCTTAAATGGTGTATCTATCAGTGGCATCTGACCTAAATGTACTTTGGTCACTCGACCTTTTGGTACTGTCCTTTGGCATACATCGCAGGACCTACAATACCTAGTTACATCTCCACTAACGCCTGGCCAATAAAATTCTGCCAATACTCTATCTGACGTTTTCTTTACGCCTAAATGACCTCCCATAATCGACTCATGAGCTACCTTAAGCACTGTCGTTCTATACTGGGTAGGTACCACTAATTGGTGAAACTGTCTACTACCACTATCTTCAAATTCTCTGTACAATAACCTATTTTTATGTACAAACTTACAACTACCGGACCCTTTACACTTCTTCACTACACCATCCTTGGCCTTCACTTTACAAGGACCTAATGACTCGTCTTGAGTTTGTGCTTCTATAAACTCCGCTTTAGATATGTCACCTACGGCTGCAGGAACCTTTAATTTTCTATAAGCCTGAGCTTGCCTCTGAACCTGCGCTCTAGTCTCTACGGCATTACTTATGCTACTTCTAAAATCGGACATTACCGGAAGTGCTGAACCATCTATGTTCCCTATCGTTAAATCATACATCGGGTCGTCCATACATAGTGCCTCTGTAGTCCCTTTAAAGAAAGGTGTATCTACATCTATTCTCGCTATTGGCACGTGCTCTACCGACTTATTTAGCAACATACACGGTGACTGTTTACCTACCAACTGGTCATCCGTAACTAAACTACGCCTAACTACCACACCTGTACAACCTGTATCCCTCATTACAATTACGTCCGTGCCATTCACTCTACCATCTGCCGTTGGAAGATTTGCATACGGAAAGAGACATGTTCCGATCTTCGTCATTATCCTATCCGCTTTAACACAACAGCTACTACTCTCGGTTTTAATAACCGGACTATTACTACCTCTGCCTCTACCTCTACCTCGGTTTTGACCACCTCGACCTCTACCGAAATTCCATGGGTTGTTAAAACCTTGGTTCAGATTCCCTACATTGTTGTCCACTCTACTATTGTCACTAAAGTTGTCTACGACAGCGGACACTTTCACCGCTTTTCTACACTCATGTGAAGCATGATTCCCATTACAGTGACGACAACGAATAAAAGGTCTACCTATGTTACCACTATTGCTACCTCCTCTAGCACCCATCGAACTTCCTCCACCTCTATAGTTTCCACTCTGGCCTTTCTGTTTATGATCGTCCCCTTGCCTATCTCTAAAAGTTCTGTCTTTCGACACTACATTATGAGCTCCACCTCTAGCCTCGGCAAACTGATCTGCTTGTGTTGCCATTTCTCCTACACTAGCTAATTTTCTTTCTTTCAGAAATAAGAACAGATCTCTACTACAAACATTGAATAGCTGGTCCCGCAACAAGAAATCTATGAGGCCCTGATAAGTCTGCGCTACCTTCCCTAACTCTAACCACCGATCTAAGTAATTTCTAGACCGACTAATAAACTGAATAAATGACTCGCCTTTCTCAGGCAGACAAGCTCTAAATCGCTTTCTAAAACCTTCTTCAGTTAACTCAAATCTCTTTAAAAGAGCATCCTTTAACTTGTCATAGTCAAGAGCATCTAAACTAGGTAATCTAGAAAATACATCTAAGGCCTTGCCTCTCAATAACGCACTTAAATGAACTGCCCACTTATCTTTGGTCAATTCCTGTAACTCAGCATAACGCTCGAACCGTAACAAGTAACTGTCCATGTTATCTTTGTCAGCATCAAAGTATGGTAACTTCGAACCTTTTAACTTCCCGGAATAACTATCTTTCCCTTCAGTTTTACTTTCCTTACTATGTGTCTTAGCTGCTTCCAACTCTAAAGCTAACTTATGATCAAACTCTTTTTGCTCCCTTTCCATTATCATCTTAGCCTTAGCTAGTCTACCATCTGTTTCGAACCTCTCATGTTCTAACTCTTGCTTCTCCCTTACTATTCTACTTTCTAATTCTACCTTCTCTTTATCATCATCTCGCTTCTCTTTAGCTAATCTACCTTCTAATTCTAACCTCTCCGTGGCTAGTCTACTTTCTTCATCTCGCTTCTCTTTCGCTAATCTACTTTCGAATTCTAACCTATCTTTCTCAGCATCTAGCTTCTCTTTAGCTAGTCTACTTTCCTCATCTCTTTCATGCTTTGCTAATTCTCTTTCCTTAAGTCTAAATTCCCTTTCCCTAGCCTGTTCTTCTTTAACAAAGGTTCTAAGCTCCTCTCCAGCATACCCTAACTCCTTACCCATTTCCGTAAGATCCTTTATGGACGTCATGTCTATGGACATTGTGGACTACTAACTACAATAATTACAATACACACGTCACTAATAATTCTACTCACCTAACTACTAATGGTAAGACACTGTGTCCTCAGTAAATACCTGGGCATCATCATAGGACAAGTTACATACACATTTGTACTAGCGCTAACTACTAACGGTTATGTATAGATAGTATCTAGCTTCCACAAAACATATACACTACATAAAATATCTTAATTTGATATTGGACATAAACCTTAATCAATCATCGAAATGTGTATAACATGTACATGTATATTTACTTCTCCCATTAATAAAAGTATACTCGAGTGTCACAACATGAGTAGAACGTCTTGTTCGCCAACCTAATTGGATACTATGTGTATATCAGGGAGGTAAAAACAAACACCCAAATTATTGAGCAAAAGTGCCTCAGACCCACTCGTGTAGACCACTGCGACCTCGCGCCAAGGAAAGAACGGACAAAACAACAGTTTGGACTCACCCTACCCTTGTCGTGTCTTGTCTTCCAAGCTGTGGCCGTGATCGTCGACAGTCGCCTTGATGGACCAGAGGGTGGTACACAATTCTAAAATAATAAGTAAAGATTTAGTATATCATAATAAAGATCACTTATTGATTCTTTCACTCCGTAGTCGCCCAAAATCCCACTACTCTGAAAACCAGTTGTCACAGGATGACCTTAGTGGTTGGGCTAACTCAGGAAAGAATCAATGACGGTGAATGCATTTACATAAGTTTAATGCAACTTTTAAAATATGTTTAATATATATACAATGATCTAAAAAAACAAGCGAATACACAAATGAACTATGAAAAGAATGTTCTCCTGAACGTTTAAGACGTTCTTAGTATTGTTATAAATACTGAATGTCTAAGACACTAAAGTGTTGTTAAAGCTATAACAATGTTGATCTAGCGCGATAACTGTGATGCGCGAGAGCTCATGAAGATGATGATGCGCGAATTCAATGGATGATTGTCATCAAATGCCTTCTGTAAGGGTTGATGACGCGATGCAATGATAGTTAATCTCCACTGAGATTGTGAATGATATTCCTCCAGTGAGGACTGGTAACGGGCCCACCTTGTGTCCCGGGGGTTGTCGTTAGTAAAACCTGGCTGAGCAGGTACGGGGACCGTCTCCACCGCTTGTAACGTTAGTCGTGGAAGCTTAGCTCCACTCCTGGATATCCAAACCTAGATGGCTTACTCCAACCCTGGATGGCTTATATCCTGGATGGCTTATATCCTGGATGGCTTAATTCCAACCCTGGATGGCTTAGGCTGTAATTATACATACGTTTTAGATGTCGGTTGACAAACATAACAATCTTGCATAATTACCATTACCCAAACAAATCATTATTCAATCAATATATGTAAGCTGTACTAATGATGAGTAGCAATGTATACATATTCTACAACGCCATGTATACGCTATGTACGTCGCTGTTAATCAATGCCCCTAATACATGTAATATAAACATGATCAAATTACTCATATATTACACTCACTGAGTTATGCATGCACGCATTTATTCTTGTCACTCATCTCATTGTTAACTAATGTTAACAATCGTGTATTACAATCACCGAGTTATACGCCAACGTTAACTAATGCACCTATTATCCACTGTTATCAAATTAATATTGTTTTACAATTAATGATCAATTACAATAATTACATCTAATAAAGTAACTTCAAAATCATATGCTAGTCTAAAGTTATGTTTGAGAAACATCAATGCTAACCGGATGTCGTAACCGCCAAACAAGATGGCGCCGCCCACTGAATACAAATGTACGATAAAAGTTTAATAAAATCACTAACCACATGTTGCCTATGAATTTTGCCGTCCAATCTCTGTTCCAACAAAGTACTATCGATGATCCCGGCGAAAGCTAGAAGACAATGGGTTTTATAGCAAACATTACGCCCAAATCATTATTTCCCCCGTTCAGTCCGTGACAAACGTGGCTAAATCTACAGTATTGACTCTACACGAGAGGCCCATTATACAATTTTGCCGTTTAAGGAAAATATACCTATACGTTTACATGCATTAGCACAAAACTAAACTTATGACACGGCCTCTCTGGCGGCCACTTAAAATGTGCACGCTTTTACGTGTAACATGAATAGATCATGAATATTGTGAAATTGTTTCAACTCGAACTATAGATTTTGGGTGTAACCGATAACAAGAGCTATATACGACCAGTACGCTCTACCCGTGACATTTTGTGACAATGAGTATATAACATAACTATTCTGATGATATATTCAATAATAAATACAAAACTGTCTCAGCAAAACCCAGTTAGGAGCAACATCTATTATCGGGTATGTTAGTTTTCCTGAATATTTTACTTTGTTGTAGTCAAATGTGATAAATTTGTTACCTGCTTCATCTAATGAGTGTACATCTATATTTGAAGCCCCATGTTGTTCACGTAAAGTCTGATGGATGACCATTCTGTCATCCAAGGGAACAGTTGATGATGAGGAGACATGTTTTTTATCAGCACCATGACTTGTCCCTTTAATTCAAAGAAAGACTTACTATTATTGTCCTCTTCCTTCTTGCATTCTATATTAGTTCTGTTGTAGCAAAAATAGTAGCTGGCCACAAGTGAATTGAATTGAATTGGGGTTTTAAGGCGCACCAACACATGAACGATTAAATGGCGCCAAACAGGAATGAACATGCTAGGCTCATTCTCACTGTACATATAGATAAGAAATGGAGAATGGACCGAGAACATTCTCCTCTGCAGAGTTGCTGCACATTATATTGTAGACTCTCCATTTACGCTGGAGCCACGTTTATTGCTTTTCTGCCACTGCCCTAGTGATGTGAGCGAGATGGCACCTGAAACAATGCATGGGTCATGGTGAAGACCTATAATGAGCATGCACAAAAATGATAAAATGAACATGAATTTGTGGTGGGGGGGTCTACCCACCTGCCTACCCTTCCAACGGGATCTGCAGTGGTCCTATTCTTTGCCCAGGAACCACACGGGGCTAGCCATAAGTGAGTCATCAAACTTATTTTCCCCCATAGTGTTACATGTATTTATATATTTTTACATTTTCTTTAAAAACGATGGTTACCTTTCAAATACATAGAACCTATACATCATTAAATTTATAGAATCTAATGATAATTTTATATTTATTTTCAAAAATGCAAAAAATCCTACTTCCCAAATGTAACTGTTAAAATTGTCAAAAGGTGAGTTGAAACTAAAGTTTTATCTTTCAAGGTGTTTAACTTTGTAAACAGTGAATACATTTTTGATTCAATGGTATATTTATATAAAAAGAACAATCATTTACCAATTATAATGGAAAGATTTGCGTAAGTGGCTAAAGTATTTACAAAGAAATGGACAATTTAAAAATGTTAGAAATACATGTAAGTCTATGGGAAATTCAACGTTTAAACTCACTTAAGACCAACTACTGTATAAAAAAGAGGGCCACGATAGCCACTATATCGCGCACCTGGTTTGAAATTATAAATATAAAGAAAAGCCATCACAATTGATAATGATACTGACCAAAGGTGTAACCGTACTTCCCTATTTTTAAAAGAAAGGAGTATGGCCAAAATATAAGGAGTACCGGTGCTTCCGGATTTTTAGATCAATTACATATCCATCTAAAACAAACCTTTTTAATGCTTGCCAACCAGACGTCGCATGGTATGATGCCATTTTGTAAAGAAGTAAGATTGTCGATTTGTAGTAAACCAGTCTTCTCTTTCAAGTAATTTCTTATTTTGATAAAATTAATGACAGCTGTAATTTACAAACACTAAGCTATGGGCCACAATATGCCCATTAACGAAATTATTTGCCTACCTGACAGTTTGTAGGCGTACCTGATACGGCCGAAACTGAAATTCCGGATGTGTCCTGGTATGTTTTGGGGCTTATTTTATACGCTCATTATCAGGAGTGCTGAAAGCCCATTATCAAGAGTGCTGACAAGCCCTATCCCAAGGCAATGTTTTTTTGGACTATCACCCACGCATGGGCAAAGTCAGTAGAAAGTCATACAAGGACCATTTCAGTGAAATAATTTTGAAATCGCCCATTTTTTACGAATAAGTCTGGCTAGGCAGAGAGTCACCAAAGGAACATTACTGTGAAATCAGGCCACACGTTTCTGAGAAAGTTTTTGAAGATTTTCTCTACATACATGTAAGGAAAAGGACATAATTTTAGCACTCTACAGTTCCGGGTCAAAAGTGATTCCCCAAAACAAAATTTCCCATAGACTTACATGCATTTCTCACTTTTGTTTAAACATTATGTTGAGTTTACTACCTACTAATGGGTCGAAGGATGGAGGGGGGAGGGGGTGAGCCCATGCCCCGATATGGGTAAAGTATGAAAATAAGATGCATAATGCAACAAGAAATCTCAAACCAAAATTATAGATATATACAACAATAAAACAGCTTACATGCCTTTATTGCACATTTTACGGGCCACCACAATTTTGGTATCATGGGAGCCCAGCATGTGTAGCAGTGCAACACTTTACAACCAATTCCAAAATTTAGTTGAGCTAGGACAAGAAATGTAAAAGATATGGGCTTGTAAACACAGTTTACATGCAAACTTTCATGTGAAACGAGACACATTTTAATGGCTATCATAATTTGGGTTCCATGGGATCCCAGGGGTTGCAGGAACCAACATTACTTAAGCAGCACTTAAGATGATGTTATAAGGAAGCTGGTGGCAACATTTGGTTATGCTAGGATAAGAAATGTATGAGGTACAGCCTTCATTGTGGCTTTTTAGGCTATTGTTTTTTTGTAATATATTTACACGAGCATATTTGTGTTTTACTTATATTGCCTATTGACGCTGCCTTGTTGGTTAGAGATAAAATCACGGCGGGCATTTCTTTATTTACACTGTCCTGTTTTAATAGAATGACAGTACGGTAAGTGTGAGGTTTGGTGCACCCTAGAACCGGTTTAAACCCCCAGTGGCCTACTTTGCCACTGACCGCTCCAAGGCGGTAGCCCTATTATCAACCCTTTTGTGTTTGTGATGTCGTTTACTATTATTATTACTTTTGCCTTCTTGTTTGTCCGTTTCCATGTTTGTTTCTGTGTTTTGTGGTTGACTGTCCTCCTTGAATGCTACTTTCCCTGTCCGATCTTTTTATATTTCTTGTAAAACACAGCTTACACGCAAACTGTGACGTGTCATGAGACACATTTTAAAGGGGTCCAATATGCAGCCCTTAAGATAATGCTATAAAGAAGCCCATGGTGAAATTTGGTTGTGCTAGGATAAGAAATCTAAGAGATATAGACTTGTATACACAGCTTACACGAAAACCTTTATCTGGGACGCCGACGCCGGGGTGATTACACAAGATCTCTTATTCTTCGAATAGTCGACCTAATAATGGTTTACCAGATTTTCAATTAGAATCTTAAGAATAACGAAAGAAGAAACAGCCGGGAAACTGTACTTTGGAGACGATGTTAGTCTATTTACAAGAAAATACCATCTCAGTAATTTCTTAAGACTTACAGGTTTCCAGGTGGGAGTACTGGAGATTGTTTCAGTAGCGTTGGGATGCTGCACACATCTACTATCCATTCTGAAAAATATGGATGACAGAGTTATTGATCTTTATTTTATGTGCCTCCTACATAACAGTGAAGACACATGTCAAGTTTCACTGACGTACGGCTAGTGATAGATTCATAGCTAAAAAATATAATTTTCAATGTACATTGTAGTTCATACTGACTTACAAGGGAGCTGATGAGCCCATAGCTGCATAACCTATCACTGCTGTTTCTTCTGGGAACCAAATCAATTATCATTAGGTTTAAAACATGAAATCAGCAGGATATTAACATGTTTAATTGTTCAAATTAACAGTATACAAAACCGTATTTGTGTGTATGGCCATAATCTTTTTAGCGTATAACCCGCATCTTAAGAAACCGGGCTTTATAATCGCACAAATTCGTTATTCTCCATAAAATGCGCACGACGTTGTTGGTTGGAAGTAAGTCGAAACAATAGAAAACACATATGTTGTGAATCTATTTTTACAAACTTTTGCTAAAGACGTTGCAATAACTTTGGTACAGTAATATTTGGAAAATATTGATTTTTCGTAAAACAAAATGTCGTTTGTGTGTGTAATAAGCCAGTTTTTTCTGGCCATATAAAAAGGACAAAACTCAATATCAATGAATTTAAATGTATAATCTTCAAAATGTCATGCCTTTGAAATAAAATGTATACAGACATGGTATTGTTAGGTATCATTACCTGCAGGGTTTGGTAACTTTTTGGACAATGACTGAATTTCTATGGAAACTAGTCGACCCAGAGCAACCAGCAGGTCCCTGTCCAATGAGCACCTCTGTAGGGCCAGTGCAGGGGGCGAGGCACTGTGAGGCAAGGTGATGAGGGAATGGTTCTACTCATTGGAGTGATGGGCCGAGGAGGAAGAACGAGGCGGTCTAGGAGTAGTATTAGGGTGGGCTGGTATCACCGGCGGGTCAGTTTAGCTTTGTGTCGTACTGAAACATAGTAATATGCCAAGGTTAACATTGTGTGCAGTTGCCACAAAGTTGATTTTCTTGAAGTCTGCCCTCAAAATATATATTCATTTAGGTCCCCTTAATGGTAACGTTCTCCTTATTGCAGGTATTAAAGTAACATTTAGTAGTTCCCGCCATTTTAAACAAACCTAAAGTTTGTAAACCAAATGTTTATGTGGTGTGAGTCGGTGAAGCTTTCAATAGGCTTTAAGCAAACAGTGTAGCTGCACGGACGTGTAGGCTGATCTTGGTCTACACTGGTTGCAATTACCAGAAGGTTGATTTTCCTGAAATCTGTCTTCAAAATATATATTCGTTTTGGTCCCCTTAATGTTAAAGGGACTCAATAGGATATAATCCTTATTTACATCCATATCGAGCAATCTGCTTTATGGTATATAAAACAGACTATAAATAACCAGTTACCAAAAAAAATCAAGTCGAGCTAAAAACTGTAATTTCCAATGTACATGTAGTTCATACTGACTTATGTGGGAGCTGATGAGCTCATAGCTGCATATCGTATCACTGCTGTCTCCTCTGGAAACCAAGTCAATAAACATTAGGTTTAATCATGATGGCATCAAGATATTAACATGTATGACTAAAGATGTTGCAATAGCTTTGGTATAAAAAATACTTGGAAAATGTCGACCTATTTCGTTTTTGTGTGCGATAAACCAGTTTTTCTGGCCATATAAAAAGGACAAAACTCAAATTCAATTTAGCGTTTGCAGTAAACGATTTGCAGATTCGAGAAATCTTGATAAGGACTTGAGTAAACATACAGACGAGACCCCATGTTATTGTAGCGTGTGCAGCAAGGGATTTTAAGAAGGCATGCACTCTTAAATCACACATGAACATACATACAGGAGAAACGCCATTTCATTGTAACGTGTGCAGCAAATGATTTATCAGTTCAAGTAGTCGCACACTACACATACAAACACATAAAAAAGAGACACTATTTCATTGTAGCATATGAAGCAAAGGATTTGTCAACTCGAGTACTCTTAAAGTGCAAATGAGCATACTCCATTAATTTTTGTGTAACGTGTAGTAAATGATTTATTCAGCCAATGCATCTCAAAATATGCGTGCACACATATTGGCGAATCGCGCTGATTCATCGTTTAATATAACACATGTCTAGTCAATTAATCGTCTTATACTCGTATATATGTCCATACATAAAGGAGAGACACCATTTAATTGCAGCTTTCATAGCAAAACATTCATTCATGCAGGTAACATTAAATTGCACATGCAGTGCCTCTGGCACTTGAGTCGCAAAATTATATACAAAAAGCGAAAAAGAAAAGAAAAAGAAAAGATATCCCTACTGTTTATTAAAACACATGATAACGAAAATAGTTGACACTAACCTCGTTACCTTTTTCAAATTAAAATTTGTTTCAAATCCTTTTCACTGTTCGGTAGGTCCGATTCCCATTTATCCCAATATATTCAAGAGCTGTTGATTTTTATGAATATTAAGTTCTGCTCAACCCGGGGCTAGAGGGCGTGAGTGGTAGCTAGCATATTTCACTACCGCTCATGAACAATCTCAATCAAACCGAGACTGCAATATTTCGTATGTGTCGTGCTCGGCCGTTTCCAAAGGTCCATTATAATACTATTTTTTTGTGTAGGTTTAGCGTTCCATACACGTGTAAGACAAAACATGCAGCTAGGGGTTGAACTTAAGACTACACTAAGGACTAATACAGAGGGCTAACCACTGTACTGCGTCGCCACCTCAAAATACTAATGGGTCTATGTTCTAAGCAGTGTGTGAGTGCATTTTGGGGGTACTTCAACGCAACTGGGTCTGTACCAGTCATGCGAATGTTTGTCCTGAATGCAATTTGACAGGGTTGTCAGGTGTGTGCAACGGGTCGTATATTTGGTTGATAAAAACTTGAAATGACTTCCAATATATTCTTTAATGCCACAGTCGCTAAATATCGCTGCGCAGTTAAATGCACAGAAGAGCGAAAATGGAAAACCCGAATAAAAAAGAAGTAGTAACCTCCTTTTAAGTTTTCGGTCATAAAACTACCTCATTGGTCAAAACATACATCATGGTTAGTTTTTAGAAGTATTAGCACGTGTGTAACAGTAAGATTTTCCACTTGTCGGATCGGCAAATATAAAGTAGGCCAGCTTGAAAAGAAAGGATGAATAATTAGTCCCATTGTCCTATTATTGCACGATTGTAAACGATGATATTTTGTAAATAAATTATTTTTCTTTTAAAGGGAGTACATAAGGACTGATTGTTTTTTTAAGAATCGTTCAAATACATTATTTCTGTATTAAATCGATAAAAATAATCAAAATGAGCTATAAGCAATCAAAGGAAATTACACTGAACATATAAAATAAGAGACCCAAAGATGGTATTTCCTAACCATGGTTATGCGCCAGGGATGGTTATACGCCAAGAATAGCTGTTTTAAACTTGGCGGTAAGAAAATCGCAACATCTTGCAAATGGACCGTCATGTGGCAATATCACCGCGGTGATGACGTGTGATAGCTATTTATAAACTGGCGATTACTCCATGGCCGATAAGACTTGCTGTAATTTAATATGAATAAGGCACTGGCTCATAATCATAGTGAGCTTAACTCCAAAACCAGCTGGCACTGGACTAAAATGAAAACACGTTATGAACCAGACACTGAACTTAACACTTAGACCCAACAGCGATCTTGTTTTTTTCACATCCTATATTAGTGCATGATATATAAAAACATAAAGTTGTATCTTTTATCTCTTATCTGAATTTACCTTATTGGAACGAACACAGCAATATATCACATTGACATGTGATGACGGGAGGTGTACAGTACTGGTTCTACCCAGGTAAGTAGGTGGTCTGCCTCCACCACAAAACATCGACCATCATATATAACCTTACATGTGTTGAAAATAACGTAAAACACCATACAAACAAACAAAAGACCTTGAACTTATAAGTAACTGTATATATATATGCCTAGTGTAAAACGTATTTCTTGTGAACTCGTACCATTTCGAAATAATTTGACCTTCCCCGCCCCCACCCACTCAGCCGCCTTCCACAAACTCCTGTCAATTTATAGGGGTAGAGTGCCCCGGCCACATTTTTCATACGCCTATGATCGTTTCTAAAAGAGGTTAAAAACTGAATATCAAACCATCCTTTGCAGGTTATTAATGCCAACAACAACAACATCTACAACAACCACTCCAGCCCCAGCCCGACCCCGCAATAGTTTCCTTTTTAAAATGTTCCAATGAATTTATTCATATGTACCTACCATAGAGCTATGATTCCTTGTTCTTTAATTACCCACAGAAACCCAGTACGCTCTTTTCAGGCGAGGTTTCTGAAGGCATCAAGCAATGCCTGCATAAACAACCACCGTATTTCAATAGTACTATAACTGCATGTTGAAAAATTACCAAATAGAGTATAAACACGACGATATTGTCAATGCTCGAAGACCACTGTTACAAATTCCGACATTTTCAGTCGAAATAGTCTTATTGTCGTGTGATGTCTCACGTAAGAGTTACGATTCTCGCAGCTACGAAATCATCGGACATTGAATGCTTACATTAACCCTGTGCGTAACCTAGTTCATCACATAGTACTGTGTAGAAGGAATTTCGTTGTAAATACTAACTTAGGCTCACTCATTATGTTTTGATATTTTAGAAAGTAAACAATATCATTATATGTCAAATTTAATGAAGACAAAACACTGCTTTATATAATTGTATGGATGACATATTAAAGATGCTAAATATGTAAAATAAAACATATTTTCTCAAATTATTATAACAAATATGTGACTAGATGCTCTATTAATATTTTCCAAAACGCTAAACCGGAAGCTCAGTGATGTGCTTATTTAGCGGAAAACAGTGCTTATTTAGCAGACAGGATGTCTCAAACACTGTTTTGCATGTTCTAGATCATCTGGCGCTTGCTTATTTTTAAGACGAAAGTCTAGAAGCTTTCTTGTATTGTTTTTTGTGAAACGGCAGCCATTTTACCGAGATTCTGGTATAGTTAAAGGCGTTTCTGATTGACACAGACACACCAGACAATGTAATATTTTATAAATGTCTAAATAAAAAAGGCTCGAAAACCTCATTTAGTATATTAACGAAATAAATGTGGATAGTCAAACATACTGTAATAATAATAAAAAAAAAATTACGGACATTGTGGATCCAGTTCTTTTTTTTCTGCACAAAGTGTCAAGACGCTTGTATTTAAAAACATTAAGGATCGACGATTATCAAGACTAAGTTTTGCAAGGTGTTAATGGTATGCAAAAATTTAGAATGAAAGATTATTATATATACATTTTCCTAACTAAATTGTTCAATGTATTGCTTATATATACTTTCAGACAATGGTATTTAGTGAGCTCAAGTTGGACATGTGACTTAAACAGATTGGGGAACCACCATGAATGTAGACGTGTAAACTGTCACGTCTTATTTTATATGTTGCGTAAAGTGTGCACGTGCGTGTATTGTAACCATAAAGGTAACACGGACATAAAGTTAACAATGGGTCATAAAGGTAACAACTTTCGGTCATAAAGGTAACTGTCGCAGGATGACCCATGTGGTTGGGGTTAACTCAGGAAAGAATCAATGACGGTGAATGCATTTACATAATTTTAATGCAACTTTTAAAATATGTTAAATATATATACAATTATCTAAAAAAAACAAGCGAATACACAAATGAACTATGAAAAGAATGTTCTCATGAACGTTTAATACGTTCTTAGTATTGTAACAAATACTGAATGTATACGACACTAAAGTTTGTTAAAGTTATAACAATGTTGATCTATGATCTAGCGCCATAACTGTGATGCGCGAGAGCTCATGAAGATGATGATGTGCGAATCCAATGGGTGATTGTCATCAAATGCATTCTATAAGGGTTGATGACGCGATATGTAAGATGATTAACCTCCACTGAGGTTGTTGGTGATGTTCCTCCAGTGAGGACTGATAACGGGCCCACCTTGGGTCCCGGGGGTTGTCGCTACTAAAACCTGGCCATGCTCCACCGCTCTTTACGTTAATCGTGGAAGCTTAGCTCCACTGCAACCCTGGATGGCTTAGGCTGTAATTATACATACGTTTTAGTTGTCGGTTGACAAACATAACAATCTTGCATAATTATCATTACCCAAACGAATCATTATTCAATAAATATATGTAAGCCGTACTAATGATGAGTAGCAATGTATACATATTCTACAACGCCATGTATACGACATGACGTCGCTGTTAACCAATGCCCCTAATACATGTAATACAACGTTATCAAATCACTCGTATATTGCCCTCACTGAGTTATGCATGCACACATGTATGTCAACTAATGCCAATATTATACAACACTATGCATACGCGTCGAACATTTATACTAGTCACTCATCTCATTGTTAACTAATGTTAACAATCGTGTATTACAATCACTGAGTTATACGCCAACGTTAACTAATGTACCTATTATCCACTGTTATCAAATTAATATTATTTTACAATTAATGATCAATTACAATAATTACATCTAATAAAGTAACTTCAAAAGCATATGCTAGTCTAAAGTTTATATTTGAGAAACATCAAAGCTAACCGGATGTCGTGACCGCCAACCAAGATGGCGCCGCCCACTGAATACAAATGTACGATACAAGTTAATAAAATAAATACTGACCACATATTGCCTGTGAATTTCGCCGTCCAACTTCTGCTCTAAACAAAGCACTATCAAGCAATCCCGGCCAAAACTAGAAGACAATGGGTTTTATAGCAAACGTTACGCCCAAACATTATTTCACCCATTCAGTCCGTGACATACGTGGCTAAATTCGCAGTATTAAAATCTACACGAGAGGCCCCTTACACATTTTTGCCGTTTAAGGAAGATAGACCTATACGTTTACATGCATTAGCACAAAATTAAACTTATGACACGGCCTCTCTGGCTGCCATTTAAAATGTGCACGCTTTTACGTGTAACATGAATATATCATGGATATTGTGAATTTGTTTCAACTCAACAATAGATTAGATTAGGGTGTAACTAACAGCTTACAAGAGCTTTGTACGACCAATACGCTCTACCCGTGACATTTTGTGACATTTTATGACAACATCTCCACACTTAAAGAAAGTGCTACACTTTTTAAAATTCAACAAAATGATTACTTAAACTATTAATTAGTCCTAGCAAAAGACATGGTTGCATAATAAGCAACATTAAAATTTCAACAATATTCTACAATTTTACACTACACTGTCGTAACATAAACTACTATAGTACTAAACCTGTCATTATGTGCGGCGACTTAAATAGTCTGCCCCAATATTGTGCTTTCGACGGTCTATTACACCGACTCTACCGTTACGAATAACACTACTTCCTACCACTACAAGAACTCCAACTTTACACATCGCATCCATTGCATTACCAGTATACTTTTTGCGAAATGGAGTAGGGTCTCCAGTTTCCTTAATCGGCTTTGCTAACGTGTGCTTAAAGCTACACTGCACTACATCTGTTTGTCTCGACTTATCGGACCTAACAGTACTACACTCAGAGTGTAAACGACCTACCTCTCGTTTCTCTACTACACTAAGCATGCCCGATATGTCTACAACGGCTGCTGTCTCCTTACCTACACTAGTGGGAAACTACATGGGACTAGTGTCCTCACTACTGCCTTCCTCACTATCCTCAATAACTGCAACATGAACCACAGTTAACACCCCTTGTTGCACATTATCGGTTCTACTGATATACTCTTTCAGCATATTCGCATGAAAGGTCTTTAACTTTCCGTTTATCTCGATACGATAATCCTTAGTGTTCACGATCCCTCTAACGTAAACGGACCTTTCCATTGTAATAACAGCTTGTTATTGTCGGTCGGGAGTAACAGTAACACCTGGTCATCTATCTTAAACTTCCTAGCTCCAGCTTTCTGGTCATAGTACCGTTTATACTTGGTATTTGCCTTAACTAACTGACTTTGAGCTATCTTACACATCTCCTCTAGTTTGTCCTTCAGATCTAAAACATACTGATATGTAGTCTTAACCTCATCACTATCTACTTCACCTGCCCACATCTCTCTAATAATCCTCATGGGACCGCTAACTGATCTACCGTACAATAACTCAAACGGAGAAAATCCTAAACTCTCTTGTGGAACCTCTCTAAATGCAAACAATAAAGCATTGAGATACTTGTCCCAATCTTTGGGTCTCTCTGTACACATAGGCCGTAACATTTGCTTTAACGTCCCATTAAATCGTTCAACCAACCCGTTACACATAGGGTGATACGGTGTTGTCTTGATTTGACGCAAAGACAATAACCTGCTTACTTCAGCCATAAGTTCTGACGTAAACTGTGACCCACAATCAGTCAGCATTTCCTCTGGTACACCTAGCCTACTGAACATATCAACTAATGCCTCAGCTACTCTCTCAGTTTTAATTGAGGGCAATGCTACTGCCTCCGCATACCTAGTTGCATAGTCTACCATGGTTAAAATGTACCTATTTTTCCTATCCGACACTGGAAAAATTGGTCCAACTATGTCTACGGCTACCCGATTAAATGGTGTATCTATCAGTGGCATCTGACCTAAATGTACTTTGGTCACTCGACCTTTTGGTACTGTCCTTTGGCATACATCGCAGGACCTACAATACCTAGTTACAATTCTGCCAATACTCTATTTGACGTTTTCTTTACGCCTAAATGACCTCCCATAATCGACTCATGAGCTAACTTAAGCACTGTCGTTCTATACTGGGTAGGTACCACTAATTGGTGAAACTGTCTACCACCACTATCTTCAAATTCTCTGTACAATAACCTATTCTTATGTACAAACCTACAACTACCGGACCTTTAACACTTCTTCACTACACCATCCTTGGCATTCACTTTACAAGGACCTAATGACTCGTCTTGAGTTTGTGCTTCTATAAACTCCGCTTTAGATATGTCACCTACGGCTGCAGGAACCTTTAATTTCTATAAGCCTGAGCGTGCTTCTGAACCTGCGCTCTAGTCTCTACTGCATTACTTATGCTACTCCTAAACTCGGACATTACCGGAAGTACTGAACCTTTATCCGTACTTATTCTATGTTCCCTATCGTTAAATCATACATCGGGTCGTCCATGCATAGTGCCTCTGTAGTCCCTTTAAAGAAAGGTGTATCTACATCTATTCTCGCTATTGGCACGTGATCTACCGAATTATTTAACAACATACACGGTGACTGTTTACCTACCAACTGGTCATCCGTAACTAAACTACGCCTAACTACCACACCTGTACAACCTGTATCCTTCATTACAATTACGTCCGTGCCATTTACTCTACCATCTGCCGTTGAAAGATTTGCATACGGAAAGAAACATGTTCCGATCTTCGCCATTACACCATCCGATCTAACACAACAGCTACTACTCTCGGTTTTAATAACTACTATTACTACCTCTGCCTCTACCTCTACCTCGGGTTTGACCACCTCTACCTCTACCGAAATTCCATGGGTTGTTAAAACCTTGGTTCTGACTACCTACATTGTTGTCCACTCTACTATTGTCACTAAAATTGTCTACGACAGCGGACACCTTCACCGCTTTCCTACACTCATGTGAAGCATGATTCCCATTACAGTGAACACAACGAATAAAAGGTCTACCTATGTTACCACTATTGCTACCTCCTTTAGCACCCATCGAACTACCTCCACTACTGTAGTTTCCACTCTGGCCTTTCTGTTTATTACTATGATCGTCCCCTTGCCTATCTCTAAAAGTTCTGTCTTTCGAAACTACATTATGAGCTCCACCTCTAGCCTCGGCAAACTGATCTGCTTGTGTTGCCATTTCATATACACTAGTTAGTTTTCTTTCTTTCAGAAATAAGAACAGATCTCTACTACAAACATTGAATAGCTGGTCCCGCAACAAGAAATCTATGAGGCCTCGATAAGTCTGCGCTACCTTCCCTTACTCTAACCACCTATCTAAGTAATTTCTAGACCTACTAATAAACTGAATAAATGACTCGCCTTTCTCAGGCAAACAAGCTCTAAACCGCTTTCTAAAACCTTCTTCCGTAAACTCAAATCTCTTTAGCAGAGCATCCTTTAACTTGTCATAGTCAAGAGAATCTACACTAGGTAATCTAGAAAATACATCTAGGGCCTTGCCTCTCAATAACGCACTTAAATGAACTGCCCACTTATCTTTGGTCCATTCCTGTAACTCAGCATAACGTTCAAACTGTAACAAGTAAATGTCCATGTTGGCTTTGTCAGCATCAAAGTATGGTAACTTCGGACCTTTTAACTTCCAAGAATAACTATCTTTCCCTACAGTTCCACTGTCCTTACTATGTGTCTTAGCTGCTTCCAACTCTAAAGCTAACTTATGATGAAACTCTGATTTCTCCCCTCCATCATTATCTTAGCCTTAGTTAGTCTACCATCTGCTTCGAACCTCTCATGTTCTAACTGCCGTGCTAATTCTATCTGCTCTTTATTCGCATCTTTCTTCTCCCTTACTAATCGACTTTCATCATCTCGCTTCTCTTTAGCTAACCTACCTTCTATTTCTAACCTCTCTGTTGCTAGTCTACTTTCTTCATCTCACTTCTCTTTAGCTAATCTACTTTCGAATTCTAACCTATCTTTCTCAGCATCTAGCTTGTCTTTAGCTAATCTACCTTCTTCATCTCCTTTCTGCTTTGCTAATTCTCTTTCTTTAAGTCTAAATTCCCTTTCCCTAGCCTGTTCGTCTTTAACAAAGGTTTTCTAAGCTCCTCTCCAGCATACCCTAACTCCTTACCCATATCCGTAAGATCCTTTATGGACGGCATGGTTATAGACATTGTGAACTACTCACTACAATAACTACAATACACAAGTCCCTAATAAGTCTACTCTACTAACTACTAATGGTAAGTCACTGTGTCCTCAGTATATACCTGGGCATCATCATAGGACAAGTTACATACACATCTGTACTAGCGCTAACTACTAACGGTTATGTATAGATAGTATCTAGCTTCCACAAAGCATATACACTACATAAATTATCTATATTTGATACTGGACATAAACCTTAAACAATCATAGAAATGTGTATAGCATGTACATGTATATTTACTTCTCCCATCAATATAAGTATACTCGAGTGTCACAACATGAGTAGAACGTCTTGGTATATCAAGGGAGGTAAAAACAAACACCCAAATTATTGAGCAAAAGTGCCTCAGACCCAATTGTGTAGACCACTGCGACCACGTGCCAAAGAAATAACGTACAAAACAACAGTTTGGACTCACCCTACCCTTGTCGT
Source organism: Cyrtodaria siliqua (assembly GCA_037043455.1). Lineage (NCBI taxonomy): Eukaryota > Metazoa > Mollusca > Bivalvia > Adapedonta > Hiatellidae > Cyrtodaria > Cyrtodaria siliqua. Next base: position 81,217 of record JAWPHD010006725.1, on the reverse strand, counting down.
GTCTTGACCTGTCTTCCAAGCTGTGGCCGTGATCGTCGACAGTCGCCTTGATGGATCAGAGGGTGGTACACACTTCTAAAATAATACGTAAATATTTAGTATATCATAATAAAGATCAATTGATTCTTTCCCTCCGTATTCACCCGAAATCCCACTACTCTGAAAACCAGTTGTCGCAGGATGACCCTAGTGAGTGCGGCTAACTCAGGAAAGAATAAATGACGGTGAATGCATTTACATAAGTTTAATGCAACTTTTAAAATATGTTAAATATATATACAGTTATCTAAAAAAACAAGCGAATACACAAATGAACTATGAAAAGAATGTTCTCATGAACGTATAAAACGTTCTTTGTATTGTAAAAAATACTGAATGTATACGACACTAAAATGTTGTTAAATTTATAACAATGTTGATCTATGATCTAGCGCGATAACTGTGATGCGCGAGAGCTCCACAGAGGTTGTGGGTGATGTTCCTCCAGTGAGGACTGATAACGGGCCCTCCTTGGGTCCCGGGGGTTGTCGCTACTAAAACCTGGCCATGCTGCGCGGGTACGGGGACCGTCTCCACAGCTCTTTACGTTAATCATGGAAACTTAGCTCCACTCCAACCCTTGATGGCTTAGACTGTAATTATACATACGTTTTAGAAGTCGGTTGATAAACATAACAATCTTGCATAATTATCATTACTCAAACAAATCATTATTCAATAAATATATGTAAGCCGTACTAATGATGAGTAGCAATGTATACATATTCTACAACGCCATGTATACGCCATGACGTCGCTGTTAACCAATTCCCCTAAAACATGTAATACAACGTTATCAAATCACTCGTATATTACACTAACTGAGTTATGCATGCACACATGTATGTCAACAAATGCCCCTATTATACAACACTATGCATACGCCTCGAACATTTATACTAGTCACTCATCTCATTGTTCACTACTACGTTAACTAATGCACCTATTATCCACTGTTATCAAATTAATATTGTTTTACAATTAATGATCAATTACAATAAATACATCTAATAAAGTAACTTCAAAATCATATGCTAGTCTAAAGTTAATGTTTCAGAAACATCAAAGCTAACCGGATGTCGTAACCGCCAACCAAGATGGCGCCGCCCACTGAATACAAATGTACGATACAAGTTAATAAAATAAATACTGACCACATATTGCCTGTGAATTTCGCCGTCCAACTTCTGCTCCAAACAAAGCACTATTAAGCAATCCCGGCCAGAACTAGAAGACAATGGGTTTTATATCAAACGTTACGCTCAAACATTATTTCCTCCGTGCAGTCCGTGACATACGTGGCTAAATTCGCAGTATTAAAATCTACACGAGTGGCCCCTTACACTTTTGCCGTTTAAGGAAGATAGACCTATACATTGACATGCATTAGCACAAAACTAAATTCATGACACGGCCTCTCTAGCTGCCACTTAAAATGTGCACGCTTTTACGTGTTACATGAATATATCATGGATATTGTAAATTTGTTTCAACTCAGCAATAGATTAGGGTGTAACTAACAGCTTACAAGAGCTATGTACGACCAATCCGTTATACACGTAACATTTTGTGACTGTAACAGCATGTCATAAAGGTAACAATGCCAGTGGTCATGAAGCTAACAACTTAGGTCATAAAGTTAACATCATTTTTTGGGGGTCATAAAGGTAACAACATCTGGACATAAAGGTAACAACAGAGATTCGAATCATATAATATATATATATATTGTATATGTAAAGGCTGTACAGATAAGCGCATGTTGCCATGCGATATGTATTGAGATAAGATACGGAAAACGATATATTTTCAAACTTTCAATTTTGCGAAAAGAAAAAATCTGACACAAAACATAAAAAGGAACAAGTTCAAAGAAATAATGCAGAGAGAACATTAAAAACAGAAACGTTTCGCATATTCTCGTGTGCGCATTTTGCGGTAAGGGTTGACTTCTGGTGGTGAAATTTTTCATTTTCTGCGGAAGATTTACACCACCCACGTTTGAAGTGGCATATACATTTTACAAAAATCACATCAAATTATTACATCTTACATAAACATAACATTGGTTAGTAAAGGAAATGAATGTTGACATTAATTTTAATTGATCATTTTTGTGGTTTGATTTACCCCACCCACTTTTAACGTCATTGTTGTTAGGAACAGCACACAGAACATCACTGGCGACCAAAATATATCGGTTTTGACTCAATTTATCATCTGAAATGATTTTGAAGATGATTTACAAAAATATACAAGGTAAAACAGAAATGAAAGAAAGAATATGTCAAAAAACATTTGGGGCCATTTCTCTTGAATTAAACAATCTAATTTTAAAGTATATATGTACAAGAATGCGTAAAAGAATTATATACATGTATTCTGACAAATTTCTCCGCATTATGAGACATAAAACATAAAAAGCCTAAATACACTTAGGATATATCTTTTTTAAAGGGGGTACTGTTTACATTTTGGTGGCCATCTTGTCCGCAATCTTGAAAATACTTTTACTAGACTTTGGATTTTCTTGAAATAAATTGATATAACCAAATCATTACTACTGTACATTATTGTCCCTTTTGTTGCCCTTTCCATTGACATAAGTTGTCAATTACTCACGGTGGACGAAGTGAATTATCTACTTGACACACGAGTCTGCTCTTATTTCAGACTTGTTACCTTTATGTCCAGATGTTGTTACCTTTATGACCCCCAAAAAATGGTGTTAACTTTATGGCCGAAGTTGTTACCTTTATGACCAGTGGCATTGTTACCTTTATGACACGATGTTACCTTTATGACCGAAAGTTGTTACCTTTATGACCCATTGTTAACGTTATGTCCGTTGTTAACTTTGTGGTTGCTACATTCGTGCATTGTATTAAATAGCCTAGAAAGCCACAATAAGATACATACTGCCATGCTGAACTGCATGTCAAATATCATCCGGTATATCATACAATTTATTTCGTTTGAAAGGAGCGAATAAGATATAAATTATTTGCTCTCATTAGATAAGCAAAGTTATATAAACGCGTCGTCTACTTGTATTTCATGCATGCGTAGATGTAATGGTCAGTGCACGTGATGTTTCACATGGTGTTTGAATTCTGGCCATTCTAGTTCTGATGGGTCGGGGGTGAGGAGGTTCTGGACGACAGGTGAGTAGGGGTGGGGGTGAGGTTAACACGGTTTTAAAAGAGTTTTTATTTAAATTTTATGATTTTAGAATTAATTTTTTAATATAAACTGACGGGTACGTTTGTATGGTTTTAAAGAATTTATTCTGATATTGTGTTTGTTTACGTCTGTCGTTGCAGACATTTGTCTAAATTACATCGGTCGTTGCAGACATTTATCTAAATTACATCAGTCGTTGATGACACTTGTCTAAATTACTATGTAACAAATACAAATATAAATTGAGTATACTTTTAGCATTTTTTTTTTACAAGTTTGCTTAGGTGAAATGAGAGAACACTTTAGATTGTGTGACTGTATTTTGTTGTTGTTGTTGTTGTAATAATAAATGTTCTGCATTCCAAATTGTTTTTGTCAGTATATTATATTCATTACCTCAGTACATTTTAAAAAACGCAACATTTTTGATTTTCGATTAGTTTCAGTCCGTTGTTTTTTTTTGTTCAAACGAAGATTGTATTTTATGGTAGTACACACGTCTCTTTGTCCAAAAGGTCAACATATGGCGATAAACAGCTGCATAAGGTTTGCTCTACTTCTTCCAGTTAAAACACCTTTTTGCACGATGACTTCAGTTTCACTCTAAATATTCAAAAAAATACCATGTGTTACGTTTTCAAATGAACTGAGAACCCAGTGGGCACACGACGTTGATTCAACGTTGAGATGTGGTTGGATTTTGGTCACGACGTCGATCAACGTTACTTCAACGTTGAATCAACGTTGCCCTATTCAACCTTCAACCATCAACTTGTATGGTATGAGTACTGACGTTGTATCAACGTTGATTCAACGTTACCGTTCTCAACGTTGGAACATCGTTAGAATTGTAACGTTGTATAGACGTTGATAAAAGGTTGCCCTTTCAACAATGTGGATATATACATATATATGATATATCGATCATATAATTACTAATAACGAGTTGTAGGTAAATGAAAGATGTGATAGATAACACCATTAATCATTGCAGAATTATATACTGTACTCCTTAAATTTACTCTTTAATTACATATATATTGACGAATTGCATCCGCGGAATTTGTTTTGCAAGTATTCGTTTTGCAAGTAACGTACGTTAGGCCTAATTGCAAGAATAAAATGTCGTATACGTTTTATTGCAAAGGCAGCGTAACCCGTAAAACGGTTATCCTAATTATTCGAAGTCGGAAGTTTATAACAGATGTTACCTCCCCTGGATATCCGCTATGAGGCCACTAACGGAAAAGCTGACACAGCCAATCAAATGCAGGGATATAAAATTTCACGCGGTAAACAGATTGTGTCTTGTTTACAAAGAAATGTGTGTATAAAGTCGTTTTAGTACAGTTATTTCAATATTCCAAAAGCGTCGGTGATCAAGTTCGAAGTGGTAAGTCAGTGTTACTTTGTTTGATGGGAAAATTTGTGTAAAATATTTGTGAATAGATTTCGTACTCGTTGGAATGGCCCCATCTTTTTTGAAGTTTTTCTAATCTTTTTTTAAAAAATATTCTCCAACGACCAGTCTCTTTAGGATAATGTTCTTTCCGATACTGCACACAATCAATTTCTGATTATCAATGCAGCCTCATTCCCCCCCCCCCCCCCCCCCCCCCCAACACACATCATAATCCGAGCATTCTCTGACCTTACCTGCCCTTTTTACGATTTTGATATTTCACCTGCCTAAAAAGCCACACTCAAAAAGATAAAAAAAAGAATGCTTTTAGGGTCAAAGTATGCTTGGATTAAAAATTATGGTGAGTTTCATGCAATGTGTTTGGCTCTCCCTGCACAGTTGCCGAAAGCTTTACCTCCCGTCCAAAAGATAGCTCATACTTTTGCTGATGGGGTCATTGTCATACTGGTTACTACAGAAAGGCAACCGGGTTACATGTACCCGAAAATTATCGAAATCCAGGAAGGCCCTCAAATTAAAATAAATGAACCCGAGACAAAATCTCGCGAGAGTACAATGTCGTAAAATGCGTCATTAATGCGTTCTGTTACTTCACGGAAACGAAACTTTCATTAACGATTCACTTTTTTAAAAGTTTAGCTTACATGTTTATAATGTATTTAATGGCGCCAATTTATATTTTGAAAAACAATATTTTTGATATCCCTTTTTTGATGATTCGATTATCAGAATTCTCAATCAAATTTGGCGCCCAAAATTGCGTGTGTGTTTTTCCGGTGGGGGCTTCGGAAATAAAAGTACAGGGATTCCTTCATTAAACTATTTTTGAATGACGAGCTGTGTATAAAATTTGTTTACTTTTTTGCGCGGGGTTTGATGATTTACAACTTCCGGTTTATGACACTACATTCTAGATTTTATTACTAACTACGGCAGCCGTAATATGTTTTTAAGAACAATAGTGCAATAGTTAATGATAAACAATATTGTTTAAGTAGTTGTTTATCAAGTTCTAAATTGTTTCAATTCCGCCAATGAGACCTTGTTTGTCCGGGTACGTTTCTGTATATTTGGGGACCGTTCTGGATTTAAAGATTTTCGAGTACGTTTCTGTATACATAGTTGTACCCCGGGTATCTTTCTGTAGTACACGGAACGACAATGACCCCATCAGCCATACTTTTGCAGTACCTAAAGTCCTGAGTCAAGTGACGGCAAACAAACAATCGTTAATTCTGGCCCCAGCTATTTTTATATCCATCTTGATTTGAGCTTGAACTAGCGCTTCTAGTAGCTATAGCGCTTAAACTATATAACCATTTAAACATTTTTGTACATAACGCGCAGGATTGAAAGGGTGGGTTATCAATCTGTTTTGCAGCAACATTGTATAAGCAGCCATTACCCAACTGGAAGCTGAAGTATGAAAACATGTGGAAAGAGTAAAATACTAAAGAATCAAATGATTGTTCTCTTAAAGGTACTTATTCTCTTTCAGGACGATGTCAAATGGATTGATGGCGAAAATCAATATGAATGGAAATTTCCCTTCAAGAACACAAGTCTCTGCAAACTTATAACTGGTTATGTATTAATTAAAGGTATTAAAGCTAGCTCTGTGGAGGGCAACATGTACAGTACGGATCACGCGAAGCACACACTTTACTCGATTCGCCGAGTTTGTCCCTATCGAGTGCCGAGCGAATCTACGACAAGTCAGTGTTTGGATTTGGCGAATCCACGTGGCAATAGTACACTCCGAGTCACTCCGCATAGAATCCAATTAACAATGAGTGCACACCTTTGGCGATTTATTTTTGGGAACAAATCTAAATTTTCCGACAACTTTAACTTGTCCGACATCGCGCTTGAAAAAGAATCAATCGGCAGAAAAATACAAACGCCGAGTGCATCTTTTCCGTGCAAAGTTGACATGACTGATAAATATAATGAATACATAAAAAGTCATTTCGAAAAAAATATGGATTTCAAACTTTTAATGCATTTAATCAAAAGTTTTCTCCGTTTCTGTTGTCAAAAAATCAGTTCTCTTGCGACCGACATAAATAATTTGGATACCCATAATCCCTAGCGATGTAGGTACCTTTTAGAAAGGCGGCACTAATAACGGGTTTAATGACCCGGAATTCTTTACAATTTGTTTGATTATTTTTACTAAAAAACTCATCGATATAATAATAATCAACAGCAGAATCGTAAATCATTTTACAAACACCGATTATATAAAAATTGTAATTTCCAGTATAGTAATTACTAATTGTATTTTATGTTCAGTCGCCGGTAATAGGAACCGCCATATAATTATCGTGACATTATCCGGGCATTCGAATTTTCAAAAAACAAAAATAAAAAATTGTCTTCTGCCTTTTATAAAAGTTATTGAATAATTATGCATTAGAATAACTGCAGTAATAAAATGTTGCACCTTTTACCTGTGCAGTTTCGACTCAGCGAACTCCGAGTTTGTATACGCGAAGTATCTTGGCATTATCATGCGCGAAGTATCACGGCGTAAGTTTGCCGAGAGCCGATTCCCACGCCGAGTAGTTTTATCACACCTACTCCGCGTAATTACGCGATTTGTAAATTCCTCACTCGGCGTGAAATGGTTGTACTCCGTGGCCTTTTGATATATTAAATGTGTAAATAAACAGAAACTTTCCTTTTCAGTAAATGTGTTCATATATATCTTTCTTTCCTTTTCAGACAGTGTCCTGGCTTCCCACCAAGTGGTGGAGACCTTTGTGGAGGATGAAATTAAAAGGTTTTTAAAATATGCCCAGGAAAGGAGTGGAAGTGGAGGAAGAAATAAACGAGACATTTTTTTTTTAACTCAATGGCCTGGTGACTATCACGAGAACATTCAAGGACCAAGGACAATATAACTATTCCGGCGGAAGGATTTGTGTATGGTGGCGAAACCACTTGACGTTTTGATTGGATTCACTGAAAAAAAACTGGAAAAAAAAATGATCGAATGAGAATAATTTAATTGGCCTGGTGACTATCACGAGAAAATTCAAGGACCAAGGACAATATAACTATTCCGGCGGAAGGATTTGTGTATGGCGGCGAAACCACTTGACTTTTTGATTGCATTCATGGAAAAAAACTGGAAAAAAAGACGATCGAATGAGAATAACTTAATATTTAACGGATTTTATTCAACTAAGGTGCACATACCCCTCCAAAGAGTTAGTAGTGAAATGTTTTTATTACATTTCTACGTCTGAAAGATTGGGATTTTTCAGTTAAAGAATATTCACATTCTCTAAATATTTACTCCGAACACAAAAATAACTGTGATGTTGAAATATGCCGTCAATAAAGTGTTGTTGACGTAGACTCTATCCACCCTTAACGTTCAATAAAACAAATAATTTAGGTTAAAATTATACACAAAGCGATTTGAAATGTAATAAATAGATTATTTAACTGCTGGGCTCGATTTATATAGGGAAATCCTTCACTTGGTGGTGGTCATGTTTGTTCCATTTTAAAGGAATAGTTACAACACTACCATCTCATGACGGATTTGCCTATAAATGATCGCAGCAGTTAAATAATCTCTATATATCCATTGTAGCTTTCATAAATTTTGCCATTTATGCATTTTGACCATTATGTGTTATTTGTGTAGGCGATTGTTTTTCACGTGATCACCGTATATTGTTATTGTCACATGATCGAAATGTAGACTTATTGTCACGTGGTCGCTGTGGAGATTGTTAGTCATGTGGTCGCTGTGGAAATTGTTATTGTCACATGTTCGCTGTATATACTGTTATTGCCACGTGGTCGCTGTGGAGATTGTTATTGTCATATGATCGTTGTATAGACTGTGGTCGCTGTGGAGATTGTTATTGTCACGTGGTCGCTGTGGAGATTGTTATTGTCACATGATCGCTGTATAGACTGTTATTGTCACGTGGTCGCTGTGGAGATTGTTATTGTCACGTGGTCGCTGTGGAGATTGTTATTGTCACATGATCGCTGTACTTATTGTCACGTGGTCGCTGTGGAGGTTGTTATTGTCACGTGGTCGCTGTGGAGATTGTTATATATCTCTTAAATTTGATTTCATCGGGAGATAATAATGACATGCCAGAGCAACAAGGGTATTGCAGTTTTAAGTAATGATGGAATTATATAATGTGGTGGAGGGGAGCATATAGATCCGCTCTTGTTCGTCCGTATGTGTCGCGTGCTCAGCAAAATCTAATTTCCTCGCATTCATGAAACCTAACACAAATATTAAGCATTGAAGTAATGCAACTATATTTGTCAGACATGTAATGCATGAGTTACGGCCGCTGGCTTAGCCAATATAGGAATATGTACTTGTTTCGTGCGCTCAGCTTAAACTATATGACTCACATTCATGAAACGTTTAATATCATATGCAATTATGCACCTAGGTATTCATTGTTGCATCAGACCTATAACGGCTGAGTTATGGCCACTGACATAGCCAGAATAGGGGCTTCATAGATGGAAAACCTTTTTAAATTCCGATATTTTCTGAGACATTTTATCAAAACAGTAGACGAAAAGTAGACAATGTTTGCTTTTATAAAATATAAGGGCAATACATATGTCAAGAAAACGAACCGGAACATGATGACGGTATGTGAAATTATGCCTCATACTGATGCATTTGCAAAATTTTATCGAAATCCACTCTAGGGTTCAGGAACTGAAGTATGCGAAAACATGTCAATACGCAACAACCCGTATTATCTAATAACAAAGCCAGCTATCCCAAGATTGGTATATATTTACCAGTAATAATAACGAATTTTTATTTGATACCATATAACATTGTGATCCGCTACTTGTAAACAAATACATAATTGCAATCATGTAGAAACCATATGCATTTTGTAGGATAAACGGAAATAAGACTTAAGATAAATGTTTTATGCGCACATTATTTATTTATATCAAAAAAATCAAAGATGGGGACCTAAACCATACTCTCGAAATTTGGAACTCATTGCAGTAAAATGTTTTTGTCAGGATGTTATACATGTTTTGGGGATTTTAAGTGATTTAATTTTATGAATTTTCGTTGAAGCAATCAATGATTTATTTTTTGACATGTTTATTGGACATTGACTATTCTTTCCATTTTGTATAAACTTATCATTTTTGCGATATTATTTAATTCGAAAATTAGAGAAAAAACTGCTATCGCCATCAATTTGTTAATAATGCATTATTTTTGCTTACAATCATGTCTTTTACTACTTTTACTTGACAATTCACAGTACGTTTGATACTTTATAAGTAATATCACACAAAAATCTATTGGTGGTGTTAGGACATCGGTCCAGTGTATTTACAGATGTCATATTTACAGATATATATGACGTAATTTACTCGAGATATACAATTGCTCATACTATATATACCCTGTACATTTACCAGTACCTATGCACAATAATGCTATACACTGTACAATAACGTACATGATATTTGGCAAATAACACATTAATTTGAAAACCTAAAAGGCCAAACTTTTGAACACACATAGTTAGTATGAAAATGATGAAATCGTACTCTTCAGAATGCAAAAAATAAACTGATATTTTTTACTGCGGATCGAAATTTGACAGTAATCGGCACATATTTAAATCATATATTTTCACATGTTTGTATAGTACTAGCTGAATCGACATCTTTCGAGGCTCAATTAAACATGAAAGTAACTGAAAAACTGGTGCGGTGTTCATTTGGTTTGATTGATATACAGTCCACACTCAGTATCTCGAATTTCAAGGGACCGGAAAAAAAGTTCGAGTTATCCGAAGTTCGAATTAAACGATTATGGCATACTTGTTTGTTTTTTATTACCCCACCCACCTGTTTTACACTATGCATATACGTGTATATATTGCCGATATTGCCGATTTTAATGAAATAAATGATTTCTTTCTTCATATATATTTATGAATATGTTTCTTTACAGTTATAATTCAGCTCCAATAGGAAGATGCAATTACATTAATTACTTACTGTTATTATCACGCTCAAATTTGAGTCACACTCACTGAAGCATTCTACTTTCGTTTTGTCAGTTAGTATATTCGGGCATTTCATGTTAAAGCAGTATAAGAAAACGTTTTGGTAATGAAATAAATCAGCAAAATATTTATGATTTCATAATTTATTAAAAACAGAGAAAGGCATATATACAATGAAACAATGTTTTCAATATTGTCACAAATGCATTTCTATAAATAGACGTTTAGATTTACACAGACAGTATATCGTTTATAAGAAATCATATCTAAACGAAACAATTTACAATATTCAGGTCTATACGTCTATGTTCTTTCGGTGTTTTCACTATCTACTCTCTTACATTAAACATTCGAATTTTATAGCAAACAAACAGAACATTGACAACTGCCACTCATTAATTAATTAGTTATACGTTTCGTCCATGTTATATTAGTATAATTATTATAATTGTTTTAACCCACGCGATGCCATTGTTTTCAATTAGCGTAAACAAACTTCCTCGTTAACAAGCCTTAATTTATCATGAAAAATCAGAGACAACACAAGAAAATAAATTAACAAACATGTCACCATGATTTATTTGTTACAGGTCAAACCATCTCAGCAATTATCACCTTTTGTTTGCTTCACAATCAACTTCGACGCCGGCTTGTGTTTGATCAAACTTGCATTTGACACTTTAATTGAACTTCGAATTAGCGAGAGTAAATTAATGTATAGATTCGTGTTTGGGACCAGAAAAATAGTTCGAATTATCGAATAATTCGACTTATCGAAATTTGACTTAAAAGGAGTCAAATTGCATAAAAATAGAAGGAATAAAATTGGGACCGTAAAAAAAATTCGACTTAAGCGGTAATTCGAAATAAGCATGTTTGAGTTACTGAGAGTAGACTGTATGTCAATTAGATGTACACTTACCTTGGGAAGAAACAAAATCACCATTTTCTGTATTTTTCTGATCACTATAGCAGCTATATCCGGTGTACATCACCGCGGAAATGGATTTTTTATTCATCATTTACAATGATGCTTGCCATTTGACAGTGGCATTACTGAAGTCTGTTCTGATTACACATACATCCCCATAATGGCATCTGATTGAAATTGTATCTGTCTTTGAATTGTTATTGATTCAACGGAATCACTGCCAGTGTTTGAAACTTTTTCGAAGATTTCCCCAATAAACCCCCAAATGTAACTGATGGCGAACACATCTTAGAGCCGGACTCAGTTATGGGGTGTGTAAATAGATAGGTTACACATGGTTCTTATAACTTTAAATTTTAGTCTTTGCCCTACTTTTTCCTTCAATCAGACGGTGAGTAATTTTAAAAAAATGGCGAACTTATTCATGTAAATTTCTAACGATCACCAATTTTAACCATTTAATCATTAAGTAATCGCTTACTAAATGGCACGCGCTTGTTTGGACACAAGGAGGCGGATTTAGTAGAAGCGTGAACGTTTTAAGAGGCGTGGTTTTGTAGAAGCGCGGGGGGGAAGTAGGGCAGACACTAAGTCAGTTAGCGGCTAAGAAGTGAAATTTTAACAATTAAGATACCCCGGTAAATCGCTGCGCTCCTTCCCTTAGAGTTTCTTAATTGTTAAAAGTTCACGTCATAGCCTCTAAATAATACTTAGAGGTGGGAGTGGTGGGGATGCGGAAGAGGCAGTGCAATTAAAAAAAAAAGAATGTTGACAACAAAAATAAATGAATTAATAAATAAACACATAAATAAATAAAATAAAGAAATTAATAAATAAAGAAATAAAGAAAGAAAGAAAGAAAGAAAGAAAGAAAGAAAGAAAGAAAGAAAGAAAGAAAGAAAAGAAAAATAAAAGGAAATAAAACAAGAGGACTTTGTCATTCGAATTTTCATAATTTCTCAGATTTTTCCTAAATCCGTGCATGCTCTGGTCTCAACATGAGTGACGCTTTATTAAATGTTACGTTAATACGTTAAATTATTCTTCAACAGAACTGTACTCCTAATAAGGGAGCAGCCCCAAAGCTTGTCTAAACTAAAATGACTGTGTAAACACATGTTTACCACTGCACATTGCAGAAGCAAGGTAGGCAGAGCTTAGTTTCTCAATATTTCTCTGCCATTTATAATAAGTATACTTGTGTTTCATACTCTCGCATTTTATATTTAAGTAAAAGTGATATGATTATGATATATATCTGGAGCGCAGATTTTTGTAAATAATATACTTTTGTATTATCTTTCGTATATCACGTCTACTATGAAAATTGTGTATAGGTGACTTATAGGTTCATTGGACCTGGGGTAATATCCATGTCGTATATTTGAATATTATGTTGATACTTGTACACATGTCATTATAATAAACAATTTACTTACTTATTTGGAAGTCAAATAAGTTAATTTGTTTTGTTTGTATGGTGTTTTACGTCATTTTCAGCAAATGTAAGGTTATATATGACGGTCAATTTGTCTGTGATGGAGGCAGACCACCTACTCTTTCCTTGGTAGTACCAGTACTGTACACCTCCCGCCATCCGTAAGAATCAGCACTTCACTTAACGAAATCACTTAATAGATATTGCAAATCTTGGTTCAATATGAAAATTCGAGGGTCAAACATTTAAAAATATCTCAATGCTCATTGGATGAAAGAGATTTTATAAACTATAAATCAACTTATAGACACAGTACATTCGAAAACGCAAAACTTGATATTTTTTTTGAATATTTAGAGTGGAAAATGTCGTTTAACTGGAAGAAGTAGAGAAAATCTTATGCAGCTGTTTCTCGCCATATGTTAACCTTTGGGACTAACATAAAATACAATCTTGATTTGATAAAAAAAACAGCGGACTGAAACTTATCGAAAATCAAAAATGTTGCGTTTTAAAAATGTACTGTACTGACAAAAGAAAATTTGGAATACAGAACATTTTTTTCACAACAACAACAAAATACAGTCACAATATATAAGGTGTTCTCTCATTACACCTAAGCAAACTTATAAAACAACGAAATGCTAAAATTATGCTAAAATTATACTCAATTTATATTTGTATTTGTTACACAGTAATTTAGAAAAGTGTCTGCAGCGACCGATGTAATTTAGACAAGTGTCTGCAACAACCGATGTAATTTAGACAAATGTCTGCAACGACCGACATAAACAAACACAATAATAAATGCTTTATAACCACAAAAACATACCCATCAGTTTCTTTTAAGAATTTAATTCTAAAATCATAAAAGTTAACTAGGAACGCTTTTAAAACCGTGTTAACCCCCGTCGTCCAGAACTAGAATGGCCAGAATTCAAACACCACGTGAAACATCACGTAAACTGACCATTATTACATCTACGCATGTATGAAATACAAGTTTATATAACTTTGTTTATTCGCTCCTTTCAAACGAAATAAATTGTATGATATCCCGAATAATACATGACATGCAGTTGAGCATGTATCCAACTGCATACGTATTCACGCACGCACGTACGTTAATTTTACGTAAAAATACAACAACACGTAACAGTTTACACATCTACATTGGTGGTCCGAATCTGTTTAAGTCACATGTCCAGCTTGAGATCACTAAATACCATTATCTGAAAGTATATATAAGCAATACATTGAACAATTTAGTTCGTAGGAAAATGGATATATAAGAATCTTTCATTCTTGTTTTTGAATACCATTAACACCTTGCAAAACTTAGTCTGGATCATCGTCGATCCTTGATTTTTTTAAATACACGCGTCTTGACACTTTGTGCAGAAAAAAAAAGAAACCGGAACCACAATGTCCGTAAAAAATGTATTAATATTATTACAGTATGTTTGACTATACACATTTATTTCGTTAATATACTAAATGAGGTTTTCGAGCCTTTTTTATTTAGACATTTATAAAATATTGCATAGTCAGGTGTGTCTGTGTCAATCAGAAACGCCTTTAACTATACCAGAATATCGGTAAAATGGCTGCCGCTTCACAAAATAAAATACAAGAAAGCTTCTAGAAGTTTGTCTTAAAAATAAGCAAGCGCCAGATGATCTAGAGTATGTAAAACAGTGTTTGAGACATCCTTTCTGCTAAATAAGCACATCACTGAGATTCTGGTTTAGCTCGTGTCTGCATATTCGACTTCATAGGAAAAAAAATAATAGAGCATCTAGTCACATATTTCTTATAATAATTTGAGAAAATATGTTTTATTTTACAAATTAAATATCGTTAAAATGTCATCCATACAATAATCTAAAGCAGTATTTTGTCTTCATTAAATTTGACAAATAATGATATTGTTTACTTTCTAAAATATCAAAACATAATGAGTGAGCCTAAGTTAGTATTTACAACGAAATGCATTCTGCACAGTACTATGTGTGTACTAGGTTACGCACAGGGTTAATGTAAGCGTTCAATGTCCGATGATTTCGTAGCTGCTGCTGTTGTATACCTATACCATAGAGCTACGATGCCACCCTTTATATGTGTTTCTGAAGAAATCAAGCAATGCCTGCATCAACAACCGCCGTATTCATTAGATTAAATTTTATATACCACGCCTGCATGCATAAAACTCACCAAAGGGAAGAATATCTTGTCGATCTTAGGCATTTTCGTACGACTGTCCATGTTTTCTAAGCAGACATTTTCTGGAATGTTTACATTTCGACAAATCTCTAATTCCGTATTTGGAAACATAAACCCGCCCGACACAAATCGACACCGTTACCATGAAAGCGTCAGATGTGTTAGTAGGGCGGGGTTAAGTTTCCAAATAGGGAACGAGACATCACACGACAATGAGACTATTTCGAACGAAAATGTCGGACCTCTAACAGTGGTCTTCGAGCACTGACAATATCGTCGTGTCTTTCCTCTCTTTGGCAAGTTTTCTGAATTCAGTTGTTTATGCAGGCATTGCTTGATGCCTTCAGAACATCGCCCGAAAAGAGCGTACGGGGGTCGGTACGGGGTCCTGTAGACAATTAAAGAACTAAGAATCATTACTCTATGGTAGGTACACACTACCATAAAGGCCATGATTCTCACGTCTAACAATTTCGGTGCATATAATTAACCGAACAAACCTGTTACCGAAATATACCGGAATCTTCCGAAATATACCGGAATACACCATAGAATAACAGAAATAGACGTTCTCTAACCAACCTACATCAACATACGACGATGTATGTATATTGCTCTTCATCACATTGATATGATTATTATTATTATTATTATTATTATAATTATTATTATTATATCTAGTCCTTAAGGGGACACATGGCAATGTTGATGTTTGTGTTAACTGACCGCGTCCCATTAGTTTTTCCTCATAACTTGCATTTTTGCAAGTAATTAATAATAATAATAGTATTTGAATAGTTTTAAGTCAATTGTGTTTTCATATAAATAATGGTTGATGATATTATACTCTCAGTATATGGCAGAAAAACGACAACAATTTGAAAACTCCAAAGTCAAGATGATTCTGGATTATTACATCGTGGTTTTAATTTTAATCTTGATCAAACTTCAAGATCGTTGTGTGTTCCTTTAAATGTAATAACCCGTCACATAACGGAAAAATTACACTACAAAATCGTTTATGCAAACCCTAACCAGTTGTGCATGTCATAAAATAAAGTATAATTTTATTCACGGGTTCTCAAAATACTCGATTGAATATGCATAAAATGAATTATCAGCTGGCAATTCTTAATTCGAAGCTCAAATTTTGTGTTTTGGCTTGTCTGGTTCAAACTGTTTACATTGTGTCTATAGTCTAGCTTGCATTTTAAAATATGTAAATCATATATATAAGTTGTCAGTAGGTTTAGAACTACATCTGTTGTAAACTTCGATTGTTGATGGCGAGATAGAGACTTTAAAATACAGACGAAGACTGCTTACCCGCACACATTGCGCAGCAATTGCCATTCCATTGCGGGTCACGGCACCAGCCTTGTGGGATGAATTTGTACGTTGCAAGGAAGTATTCGGAGAGCTTCTGGCAACTCCAAGTGTTCCAGCCCAAATCTACACATCCGGTGTCTGCAGGGGCAGGAGTGGTAGTTGTTGTTGTTGGCTCTTCAGTTTCACCTGTTTCAAATATTAATATGAATAATAAATACATTGGAACTTTTTAAAAATGGAACTATTGCGTGGTCGGGCTGGGGCTGGAGTGGTAGTGTTGTTGTTGGCTCTTCAGATTCACATGTTTCAAATATTAATATGAATAATAAATTCATTGTTATGTGGGGGGTTCTGGTGTCCTACCAAAGTTGACGTTTCAAAATGTGTCGTAAGGGTCCCATGCCTAGTTAGAAAATTCCTCACGGGTGTATATCTCACACCCAGTGTTTTATACGTGCCCTTGTTTTGTGAATTCATTTAGTTCTGCATTATGCACACTTAGATTTATGATCAATTTGTATTTATATAGCCAATGTAAACCAATTTACAGACAATGCAAGTAGATGTATGTCTGTCTATACGCACTGTATATAGGTTAACGATTTTACCAGGAAAACAATATCCTGTCGCAAAAACGTTTTCAGCCGGAGGGCCTTCATCAGTTGCTATAAAATCTCAACCTATTCCTTTTGTAGCGTTTTTAGTTCAATATATTATTCATAAAGATTTCAAAATCATTGCCATATGACTTGTATTTATAACTCACGTGCCAAGGTGGTAGTTACATTTTACTGACTGTATACTCTAATAATGTCACTTTCTTATGCAGATTATTAGCAAGAGAAATATTTAATGTGTCGTATATACGGAACTAAACCCCGTTTCTATACGTTGGATTCTGGGTAGGTACCAGATTATATTTTACTTATTTTATAGACGGCTGGACGTTGGGTTGGTACCAAGATATATTCAAGTCAGCCCTTAATCATATTAAAGATTGTTTAATGTTTGGCTTGACGCTTGGTTGGTACCAGACTATATTAAATCAGCCGTTTAATCACATTAAATTCAATTTTCTCTGCTTTGTTTTCATTCTGACTGTTGGTTCCTAAAGTATTTAGGCACTCTTTTATTTTTTAATAATGTTCATTGACCTAATGCTTATTCTTTCTGAATAATTCATTGGGAATAGTCTGGTAAAAACCAGTTTAAGCACGTATCATAGAGAAACTATTCTGTTTAATGAAAATCGGGTGCTAACCCCGTGAATAGCTATAATAAACTGTTACTAACCCCGGAAATACGGGTACTAACCCCGATTGACAGTAATATAAGTACTTCCAAAATAACGCTATGAAATCAAACATTATGTTGATAATGGGGATAGATTGATTTAATATAACTGACTTAATATAGCCAGGTACCAACTCAGCATCAGTCTGTCTATTTAATATAGGTTATTCTTAAGAAAATAAATAATAACAATACAGAAGAGGCAATTTACTTTAATGTGATTAAAAGTCGGACTTAATATAGTCTGTTACCAACCCAGCGTCAGTCTGCCAATTTAGTATAGGCTACTTTTAGGAAAAGAAACAGTAACTAGAAAGAAGAGAAAATTAAATTTAATGTGATTACACGGCTGACTAAATATAGTCTGGTACCAACCCAGCGTCAAGCCAAACATTAAACAATCTTTAATATGATTCAGGGCTGACTTGAATATATCTTGGTACCAACCCAACGTCCAGTCGTCTATAAAATAAGTAAAATATAAGCTGGTACCAATCCAGAATCCAACGTATAGAAACGGGGTTTAGTTCCGTATATACGACACATTAAATATTTCTCTTGCTAATAATCTGCATAAGAAAGCGACATTATTAGAGTATACAGTCAGTAAAATGTAACTACCATCTAGGCATGTGAGTTGCTAATAAACGAAAAATCCAAGCCATATTGCAATGATTTTGAAATCTTTATAAATATATATTGAGCTAAAACGCTTAAAAAGAAATAGGTTAAGATTTTATAGCAACTGATAAGGCCCTTGGGCTGAACATGTTTTTTGTGGCAGGATATTGTTTTCCTGGTAAAATCGTCAACCTATATTCAGTTCGTATAGACAGACATAAATATACTTGCATTGTATGTTAATTGGCTTAAATTGGCTATATACAAAATTAATCATAAACCTAAGTGTGCATAATGCAGAAACAAATGAATTCACAAACAAAGGCACTCATAAAACACTGGGTGTGAGATATACACCCGTGAGAAATTGCATAACTAGGCATTGGACCCATAGGAGACATTTTGAAACGTCAACTTTGGTCGGACACCCGCATCCTCACCCCCACCATTTAACAACAAGTCAAAAGATTATACTGGATTAATAAATCGTGGTTTTAATTGTAATCTTGATACAAACTTCAAAATCGTTGTGTGTTCTTTTAAATGTACTAACCTGTCAAATAACGGCAAAATTACACTATCAAACGGTATACATCTGTTGTAAACTTCGCTTGTTAATGGCGGGATAGGGACTTTAAAATACAGACGAACACTGCTTACCCGCACACATTGCGCAGCAATTGCCTTTCCATTGCGGGTCACGGCACCAGTCTCGTGGGGTGAATTTGTACGTTGCAAGGAAGTAATCGGAAAGCTTCTGGCAACTCCAAGTGTTCCAGCCCAAATCTACACATCCGGTGTCTGCAAGGGCAGGAGTGGTAGTTGTTGTTGTTGGCTCTTCAGTTTCACCTGTTTCAAATATTAATATGAATAATAAATACATTGGAACTTTTTAAAAATGGAACTATTGCGTGGTCGGGCTGGGGCTGGAGTGGTAGTGCTGTTGTTGGCTCTTCAGATTCACATGTTTCAAATATTAATATGAATAATAAATTCATTGTTATGTGGGGGGTTCTGGTGTCCTACCAAAGTTGACGTTTCAAAATGTGTCGTCAGGGTCCCATGCCTAGTTAGAAAATTCCTCACGGGTGTATATCTCACACCCAGTGTTTTATACGTGCCCTTGTTTTGTGAATTCATTTAGTTCTGCATTATGCACACTTAGATTTATGATCAATTTGTATTTATATAGCCAATGTAAACCAATTTACAGACAATGCAAGTAGATTTATGTCTGTCTATACGCACTGTATATAGGTTAACGATTTTACCAGGAAAACAATATCCTGTCGCAAAAACGTTTTCAGCCGGAGGGCCTTCATCAGTTGCTATAAAATCTCAACCTATTCCTTTTGTATCGTTTTTAGTTCAATATATTATTCATAAAGATTTCAAAATCATTGCCATATGACTTGTATTTTTCGTATATTTATAACTCACGTGCCAAGGTGGTAGTTACATTTTACTGACTGTATACTCTAATAATGTCACTTTCTTATGCAGATTATTAGCAAGAGAAATATTTAATGTGTCGTATATACGGAACTAAACCCCGTTTCTATAAGTTGGATTCTGGGTTGGTACCAGATTATATTATACTTATTTTATAGACGGCTGGACGATGGGTTGGTACCAAGATATATTCAAGTCAGCCCTTAATCATATTAAAGATTGTTTGGCTTGACGCTTGGTTGGTACCAGACTATATTAAATCAGCCGTGTAATCACATTAAATTCAATTTTCTCTGCTTTGTTTTCATTCTGACTGTTGGTTCCTAAAGTATTTAGGCACACTTTTATTTTTTGTCAAATACAACTAAAAACAATAGTTATCAAATAATGTTCATTGACCTAATGCTTATTCTTTCTGAATAATTCATTGGGAATAGTCTGGTAAAAACCAGTTTAAGCACGTATCATAGAGAAACTATTCTGTTTAATGAAAATCGGGTACTAACCCCGTGAATAGCTATAATGAACGGTTACTAACCCCGGAAATACGGGTACTAACCCCGATTGACAGTAATATATGTACTTCCAAAATAACGCTATGAAATCAAACATTATGTTGATAATGGGGATAGATTGATTTAATATAACTGACTTAATAAAGCCAGGTACCAACCCAGCATCAGTCTGTCTATTTAATATAGGTTATTCTTAAGAAAATAAATAATAACAATACAGAAGAGGCAATTTACTTTAATGTGATTAAAAGTCGGACTTAATATAGCCTGGTACCAACCCAGCGTCAGTCTGCCAATTTAGTATAGGCTAGTTTTAGGAAAAGAAACAGTAACTAGAAAGAAGAGACAATTAAATTTAATGTGATTACACGGCTGACTTAATATAGTCTGGTATTAACCCAGCGTCAAGCCAAACATTAAACAATCTTTAATATGATTCAGGGCTGACTTGAATATATCTTGGTACCAACTCAACGTCCAGCCGTCTATAAAATAAGTAAAATATAATCTTGTACCAATCCAGAATCCAACGTATAGAAACGGGGTTTAGTTCCGTATATACGACACATTAAATATTTCTCTTGCTAATAATCTGCATAAGAAAGCGACATTATTAGAGTATACAGTCAGTAAAATGTAACTACCATCTAGACATGTGAGTTGCTAATAAACGAAAAATCCAAGCCATATTGCAATGATTTTGAAATCTTTATAAATAATATATTGAGCTAAAACGCTTAAAAAGGAATAGGTTGAGATTTTATAGCAACTGATAAGGCCCTTGGGCTGAAAACTTTTTTTGTGGCAGGATATTGTTTTCCTGGTAAAATTGTCAACCTATATTCAGTTCGTATAGACAGACATAAATATACTTGCATTGTATGTTAATTGGCTTACATTGGCTATATACAAAATTGATCATAAACCTAAGTGTGCATAGTGCAGAAACAAATGAATTCACAAACAAAGGCACTCATAAAACACTGGGTGTGAGATATACACCCGTGAGGAATTTCCTAACTAGGCATTGGACCCTTAGGAGACATTTTGAAACGTCAACTTTGGTCGGACACCCGCATCCTCACTCCCACCATTTAACAACAAGTCAAAAAATGATACTGGATTAATAAATCGTGGTTTTAATTTTAATCTTGATACAAACTTCAAAATCGTTGTGTGTTCTTTTAAATGTACTAACCTGTCAAATAACGGCAAAATTACACTATCAAACGGTATACATCTGTTGTAAACTTCGCTTGTTGATGGCGGGATAGGGACTTTAAAATACAGACGAACACTGCTTACCCGCACACAGTGCGCAGCAATTGCCTTTCCATTGCGGGTCACGGCACCAGTCTCGTGGGGTGAATTTGTACGTTGCAAGGAAGTATTCGGAGAGCTTCTGGCAACTCCAAGTGTTCCAGCTCAAATCTACACATCCAGTTTCTGCAGAGGCTGGGGTTGGGGCTGGAGTGGTAGTTGTTGTTGTTGGCTCTTCAGTTTCACCTGTTTCAAATATTAATGAATAATAAATTCATTAGAACATTTTAAAAAGGAAAATATAGAATAAGTAAAATATAATCTGGTACCAATCCAGAATCCAACGTATAGAAACGGGGTTTAGTTCCATATTTACGACACATTACATATTTCTCTTGCTAATAATCTGTATAAGAAAGTGATTATTAGAATATACAGTCAGTAAAATGTAACTACCATCTAGGCACGTGAGTTACAAATATACGAAAAATTCAAGGCATATGGCAATGATTTTGAAATCTGTATAAATAATATATTGAGCTAAAAACGCTATAAAAGGAATAGGTTGAGATTTTATAGCAACTGATGAAAACTTTTTTGCGGCAGGATATTGTTTCCCTGGTAAAATCGTTAACCTATATACAGTTCGTATAGACAGACATAAATATACTTGCATTATCTGTTAATTGGCTTACATTGGCTATATAAACAAGAAAAGCTATAATACATGTATTATAGCATGGGAAGTACGGACATATTTGAAAGGCAGTGAAAGGATGATATTGTAAGCATGACATATGAGCAAGAATTTGATATGTATTTATTTTAAAGTTGTGATTATCCCAGAACTAAGTTTGTACAGCTCAGTAAATGTGCCAGGTTCCCCGCCAGGACTTGAACCTGGATCTCTTTTCTCGAAAGAAAAGCATGCTTCCTTACACTACAGAGATGTTCCCAACAGCACAGAGCGTACAAAAAATTTATCAGCCAACTTAAATTTAGATTAAACATGTTTTACTTCAAATTATGTATATTTACATAACACATTCTAGGCACTGATCTTAACTCTTAAAGTATGTCCTTTGTTTGTGCCAGATGAAGCTGCAGGTTATGCTTATAAATTAATTCCAACACTTCATTAAAAAGAAACCCTGTGAAAACAAGCAAATTCAGCGAAGTACAAGTCCACTATATGTGAAACCACCCATCGTAAAATAATGGATACTCCTCAGAAATAAGAAAGTTATAACCAACGTCAGGTTTTCGTGAAGAAAAAATCGAGTATTTAACCCATATAATGACCTTCAGTGTGACCTTGGCCTTTATATGTTAGTATTGAAATGTGTTGTCATGATGAGTATATATTGAAAGTTTTCGTGACGGACTCCAGATAAGCAATTTCTGTGAGACTTAAAATTGAAGAAATCCGCAAAAAAGAAAAGGGAGTGAAAACAGCATTGCAAATTAACAATTGCTAGTTTAATAAAGTCATATTTTGAAGTAAAAAGCAAAAACATAACATTTACTCTTTAAAGTAATCTGAATCAGCACTGCAGATTTATTTAGGAGGTAAAATATCGTTTGACATGGAAGTTTGTCTGGAGCTCTGTAATAACAATAACAAGTCTTCACGAAAAACATTTTGAACTACTAGCCCACAGGGCATATGACTTACAAAAATTGACAAGCCGAACACATTTCTACTGACCCGAATTTTTTAACTGTAATTTGAGTGTTATTTTTAGACAAAATTAATACGTATATTGTCACAGAAAGTTACATGTTGAACCGACAAATGAACTCGACTGCCTCTAAATTATTAATGTCATTAATATTATACTTAAAGTTAATGTAAAAAAAATATCAAACAAACTAGTAACACCGCTCGGTATTTTAATTTTTTTTTAATGACGCAAACAAATTTCAGTCCCAGCTTTGGCCACTTAAAAAAACAAACCGACACAAGCAAAGAGGCTAACACCTTACGACTAACGGTATATCAAAGAAATTACAGACGGTATCACTCGCTTTATACCGACAGAACGCATGATATACTTTCTCATGCTACCTAGCTATAGACTCTTCCGGAAAACTCCCTACTATCGGTAATGGTTTAGTCCAAATTGACCTACTTTCGCACAGCGAGCGACAATCAATCGTGTTATGGATCAAAGAATAATGCCGCAAGGCATAGTTTAAGGGTACAGGCAATTGTAGATTTTTTAACATCCGATAGATAAAATATCTGGACCGATTTAAACAGATTTTGAAAAGGAAAACGGTCTGGAGAAACAGATTTCGGTCTGGGAACTGATAAACCGGCGATTTTAGAAGCCCTGGACATGACGTCACGCCACATGCTATTCTATGTTTGACGTCATCTTACTATGACATCAAAATACCATAGCAACCAGTACTTAAACGGGACATTACCGATAGCAAACTCTCAATATAATGAAACAGTGCTAAGGCAAACCCAAGAATTACATTAACGGATAGTTTTTAAATGGCATAAAGCCCACCTCAAACTTAGAAAATCCTACTAAAATTGCATATACCGACCGCAAGACACCTGGGATCTCGAGATATCGCAAGTTAGATATCTCACGATAAGTTGCGATACATCTTGAGGAATTGTAAGATATATCTCAATATATTTTGAGATATCAATAACTCAAGACACATTGAGATATCTCAAAACAAATTAAGACATCTCAAGACAGTGATCTCAAGATAAATTGAGATATACATTGAGATTTATGGGGAATAATTGAGATATCTCAATACAAATATCTTAGTATAAAATGTGATATCTCAACATGGAGTATCTCAAGATAAATTAGACATACTGAGATATCTCAAGATACGATACGGTGCATCGTGGAGTATTACAATATACATATTTTACTGAGTTGTTCATAATCTGGGTTTCGTAGCAATGCGTGTTTGCCTTATCGACAAATTACATTCTAACCGAAGTAGTTCTCTTCGCAAACAAACCGAAAGGTAACAAACTTTGAAAATATGTTGAAATACAGACAAAAAATACTTCATTTGATTGTTTTAGTAAACAAAGGTTGGACCCTTAAGGGGGTACTCCACAGTTTAATGTACAGTTCTCAATAATCAAACCCATGACAAGCCATTAGCCTGAATTCTTGAGCAAAAATAAATCACATCAGCATTGTGTCATACATTTCTTAGAAGACAATAAAATTACCCATGTTTCCATACCAAATAAAAGTATCAAAAAGCATTTTCTGTACAACTTTAGTCCCTTTTCTTTAAGATTACCCCACCCCTCAAAACATGAAAAGCAATTTTAGCAATATTTCAAATGTCAATAAATAAAAAAAAAGAATTTTCCTATGCATATCAGTGTCATGTCTGCACTCATAATGCTCTTCCATATCAGGAAATGCTAAGTTTTACATACCTTCTCCGGCGTTTTAAAAAGTTATTCAATGCTGATCTCCCCATGAGTGAAAATCAGCCATTTTACCTACTTTTTGGAAGTTTTTGCTAGTTGATCATTTTTCAAATTATAGCCTCCAAAAAACCCAAAGAATGCATATTCCAATACACCAAAATAAACTTGTAAGGACTCAAAACTGAGAACAACATCAAACATGTGCTTCATAATTATTCTAAATATCATCCATGGACCTAAAAGATGCTTAGTTGATGTCTTTCTGATTTACACCATGGACATTCGTGCGAAATTAAGGAGTGCCCCCTCAGGACAAACGTTTGTATTTACAATCAAGCGTTCAAGATGATCAAGACTAGCTCTGGTAAACAATAATCAGAGTTTGTGTCCATTTAGTCAAAATTTACGGATTACGATATCGAATGCATATTTGTCACAAATTGAATTGTTTTCTACGTTTGTATGCGCGATCAGCGTGCATTAGGTTTACAAAAAAGCACACTCTCATAGAAAATGGTGCGGGTCCAGCGTCCTAAAATGGACAGTGCATGTTGATCGAATGCAATATTATTCTGGTCTTCGTTTCATATTTAGTGAAAAATACTAATTATTCGATAATTACATAGACACGTTATTAATGTCTATGACTAATCGTAGGATACATACATTTCCGTTGATTTCTCTCGTCAGTAAAACAATCACAATTTAAACAGACTTGCGCTTTATACCAAACACATTCCTTTATTTTATAAACCAATGCAGTATCGATATGTTTGTGTCAGACATGAATAATAGGTTACTTATAGAGAAAGTGTTTACAATCAATACTCATGTGACTGACTACATCAGGGGTCTCGCAATTAGGTGAAGTCGCTTTAAACTTCGCTCTAATTCGACTGACTTCGTTTTTTATCCATGTTGGACGAAATTTGAGTCGTCGGCAATAACCAAAACTGCGAACTTCTGAGTGTTTTATTGATGGGTAATTATTTTGTCAGCAAGTTTCATTTCAAGGTGCTTTGAATAATGATTTAATTGATTGATTTCTTTTTATATATCGGAAATGTGTCAGGTTTCTAAGACCAAGACAAAAAAAAATCCATTCACGACATCTCATTTACTGCTAAGCAGCATTACTTAAAAGTATATCGAATGTCACCACACCATATTGGTTATGTCCTACTAGTGTGACCTCATTCCAAAATTGTTCGGCAATCTGATCCTAGTGATGAACTCGAGATACTGAGAATGTCATAATGCAGAACATAATGACGTCCGTAATTCAATCGCATCCGACTGCCGAAAATGACAGATACTTAATTTGGGAATGTTGACCGGATATCCAGACAAGATCAGACAAATGATGAGTATATTTAAATGGCACTTTGGTGACTTTTGACATCGATATCTCCGCGGGTTGACTACAGATCGTACAGGGCACGAAAATTCGTCCGCTCGTATTGACGACTGATTTTCGAATCTGGACGAGTGAAATCCATGAATCGGTCAGCCGAGAGGACGAGTAACATTTCAGTAGAAAACAACAACAAAGAAAATAGTTCTTACATAGTTTATTAAGCGATTAAATGCAGTAAATAGTCGCAACTCTGTTTAATCAGTAGTCTATATCATCCAGACACACTCAAGCTGACTGCGAGCGCTAGCGAGCGTCTGAACTCACTGTTCTTTAAAAATGTTACCGATAGACGGCGCCAACCGTCAAAACTGACTGCGACGTGACGTCATTTTGATTGCAACATCAAAGTGCACGTTGAGTAACGCGCAACATTAGTCCCAATGGGATGTGTGTACGTCCTTATTAAATATACAATAAACTTCGTTTTATTGTAGTTTCTCTAAAAACATAATATAATCTTACAAAATGATGTTTAAAATTTAATTTTTAGCATTAATCGTGATCCGCTGACTATGTTTGGAGTAATTGTATTGCACAATATTGCGCGTAAGGTCACGTATTTTTGACGCCGTCGTGACGTAGGGGGTGATTCCCACGATTTTCCATAACAAACTGAAGTTGACCAATCAGAGGCCGGTGATTTTTTTTTGTCCACACCTCGTTTTGATGTCAAAAAATTTAAAGAAGCTTTACTCCAGACCATCGTTTGGACTCCTGTGAGAGAAGTCTCGCGAGAGGTCTGGATGATCTAGACTATTTAATCAGCGATACAAGGCAATTTAAGTCAACCGGATATTGGGAAATTGACGCATTTCCGCTTTGGGAGATTCTAAAATGCGGGTCCCGTTCTGATTTCACGGAGCGCAAACGTTACGGTATTTGATGTTATACAAATAACACTTTCACGGGGTATTCTTGAAGGGCACTAGTCAGCTTTTAGGTGACTGGGGCCAGGGCCTTCAGGAAGGGGAATTACAAAAAGTATGCTGTTTTCCTGTGTTGTAGTTTAACATTTTCTAATAATTATTAAAAGTAATAAATTAAGAAGGGATTTTTTCACAGGAAAAGTGGGAAATATATACCATGCCAGAGTAACATCAGACTGTAGTGAACTATAGAATATAAATATGAATATAGTCATCTATAATACTGGTCAAAGTTTCATAATTTTCAATGATTTATATAAAGAAAAAAACAACACGTTATGATGTTTCCCTTTGTTTCCCAGAGCAGGAAGAGTAAACATCCTATAAGGAGGAGTAACATGTCAATGGCACTTGTCCTACAGGACGAGTATACAGTAAAATATATTTCGTCCCCGGTCGTAGGAAGAGTGGTATTGTCAGATAGGAAATTTATTATTGCACGCGACAGTGTACAAGGTGTATGTATTTGATACATTTGTAAACATCTACTTCACAACAGAAAATATCACTAAATCGTCCCCTTACAGTCCTCATAAATGATTATAACAACAGTTCTATAAAGGTCATTCATAATTTCGATAGAGCATCATCAAGAAAACTGACCAATCAGTGACCAGAAATAAGAGCATACCAATACATTCTGGTAGGTGATAAACTCGGTCTTTATCCTTGATGTTCAACCAGTGTATTAGGCAGAAATTCAAGAACTGGGTGTGCAAATATGCAAACAGGGTGTGCAAAATGCGTTGCTAACACGCGACAATTCGCGGCAAGTGGGTGTCTCTGGGGTAATTTATTTTTACAGATAAAGGTGACAAAATACATTTTAGGTCATATTTCTTCTATAAATGTATACAAAAGATGACAATATTGAGAAAGTAAGAATTTGGAAGTGTTGCTGAGCAACAAAAAATTACCCCACCCACTCCCGCAAACATTGGCCGCGATTTTTCTAAAACGGCCGTGAAAAAGACGGTTGCACGGTTGGCTGGCTAATACACTGTGTTCAACCAAGTTTATTGTTAACATTAAGGTATCTTCAGTGTTGTTCTTTTAAAAACCTGCATATTTCATGCACATTCATGCAAACTGATTAAATAAATGTATCTTTCAAAATCAAAATCTTGAAACTTATCGTCTTTTTACTCTGCCAAAGATTCTTATTTTACTATAGAACCTAACGATAAAAACCGAGTAACACACATTTTATCCAATCGTGAACGCTCGGCCAATCCCGTCATTCTTCGGGATCCCGCCTCGTGTCTATCACGGCGCTTCGGTATGTTCAAAATCTTTACATTATGTTAGCCGGAAGGCAACGGCACAGGAAATAGTGCACTGTTGCTAAGCTGTTGCTACATAAACATTATGGCCGCTTGCCACACGTGTTGATGTATGATTTGCGTTGCATGCTTGTTATTTACGACGCAGATGAATGTTTTATCACTGCTTCCACGTAAATGAACTATAGATGGAGCAATCGGCTAAATGACATTGCAAAATGTTGAGGATGACTTTGAATGCAAATTCGTTTTGGCGGGAATCTGAAACGCGTCACGCTAGTAATGATGTAACCAATAAATATATATATTTAGCTCAAAAACAATTGTTTCCACTATTTAACATGCACTGCACCAAATTTAAATAAATGGAACGGTTTAAATAAATTGACACTAAATAAATGCTCTCGATTTAAAGTATATCCTTACGATTTAGATTATTATATCCTCGCGATTTAAATATATGATTTTATCCATACGATTTAACTAAATGGTGTTGATGTAATTATTCGTTTGTGATCTAAATAAGTCGACCTTCGTTATAGTATAAATGTGCAACATTTTAATTGAATTCACTATAATTAAATAAATCGACACCATTTAAACAAATTAACACCATTTAAACAAACCCTCTATGAGCATAATAGAAATATTTTAATATAATTACATATATTCTAATGATTTAAATCGCATGGATATATTTTAATCGTGACGATATATTTTAAATCTTAAGGATATACTTTAAATCAAGAGGATTTATTTAAATTATTAAGTGTCAATTTATTTAAATCATGTCGATTTATTTAAATATGGTGCAGTCCATTATGTTAAATAGTGAAAAAACAACATGTTTTTGAGCTAAATAGTTTTGTTACACACGGCACCCTATAACAAGTTGGAATAATTGTTGTCATTATTCATTTTAAACAAACTGACTAAAATAAATATGATCTTATCATTAAATGGTGTGTTGCCATGAATAATTTATACAAAATAAATACTGTAAATTAAACTTCTAATCCCTAACTTACAAAGTTGACATTTAAGCAATACAATAAAAGATCCTATCCTGATTTGTGTAAAAAGCAAATCCTCATGTACATGGAAATGTCAAGTGTTGTCTCTTACTCTCTTTCCACATTACTCCGATTTTATGGAGATGTCGAGCGCTGTCTGTCATTTCTGCATTACTCACATTTTTTGGAGATGTCGACCGCTGTCATTTCTGCATTACTCACATATTATGGAGATGTCGACCGCTGTCATTTCTGCATTTAACCCACATTTTATGGAGATGTCGACCGCTGTCATTTCTGCATTACTCACATTTTATGAAGCTGTCGACCACTGTCATTTCTGCATTACTCCCATTTTCATGGAGATGTCGACCGCTGTTATTTCTGTATTACTCACATTTCATGGAGATGTCGACCGCTGTCATTTCTGCATTACTCACATTTTATGAAGATGACGACCACTGTCATTTCTGCATTACTCCCATTTTCATGGAGATGTCGACCACTGTCATTTCTGCATTACTCACATTTTATGGAAATGTCGACTGCTGTCATTTCTGCATTACTCCCATTATCATGATGATGTCAACCGCTGTCATTTCTGCATTACTCCCATTTTCATGGAGATATTGAGCACTGTCATTATGCATTACTCTCATTTTCATGGAGATGTCGACCGCTGTCATTTCTGCATTACTCCCATTTTATGGAGATGTCGACTGCTGTCATTATTGCATTACTCCCATTATCATTGAGATGTCGACTGCTGTCATTATTGCATTACTCTCATTTTCATGGAGATGTCGACTGCTGTCATTTCTGCATTACTCCCATTTTATGGAGATGTCGACCGCTGTCATTCCTGCATTACTCTCATTTTCACGGAGATGTCGAGCGCTGCCATTCCTGCATAAATCCCATTATTATTGAGATGTCGACCGCTTCATTTCTGCATTACTCCCATTTTCATGGAGATGTCGAGCGCTGCCATTTCTGCATTACTCCCAATTTATGGAGATGTCTACCGCTGTCATTCCTGCATTACTCTCATTTTCTAGGAGATGTCGAGCGCTGCCATTCCTGCATAAATCCCATTATTATGGAGATGTCGAGCGCTGCCATTCCTGCATAAATCCCATTATTATGGAGATGTCGACCACTGTCATTTCTGCATTACTCCCATTTTCATGGAGATGTCGAGTGGTGTCATTTTTGCATTACTCCCATTTTAAGGAGATGTCGCCTGCTGTCATTTTTTTATTACTCTCATTTTCATGGAGATTTCTGCATTACTCTCATTTTCATGGAGACTTCTCTGCATTACTCTCATTTTCACAGAGATGACGAGCGCATTTCTGCATCTCTCCCATTTTTATGGAGATGTCGAGCGCTGTCGTTGCGCATTACTCTCACTTTTACAGAGATGTCGACCGCTGTTATTCCTGCATTACAGTCATTTCATAGAGATGTCGAGCTCTGTCATTTCTACATTACTCTTATTTTTATGGAGATGTCGAGCGCTGTCATTTCTGTATTACTCCCATTTTTATGGAGATGTCGAGCGCTGTCATTTCTGCATTAGTCCAATAGGCATTTGGTGCCTGGATATCTTAAATTGGAATCAGCACCAGACCCTTAGGACAGACCCACAAACATAAATACAAACATTTACCAATGGAGGTAAGGTTATGGGTCTGATGATGCTCTGGGGCGGATTCCGAAAGTTCCAGGCGACTGTTACCTAACCAGATGAAAAATGCAAAACTTTCTATTTCCGACATATAAAAATAAAACTGTTATATACTTACAATCCTCTTCAGAATATTCACTTAAATAAACTCATTCAAATTCATTGTTTTAAATTGTTACAGTTTCATTGAAAAATAGTACACTGTTGATAACACACCATTGCCTATATAGACACATGATAATGGTTATTTATGCAAAAATACCAGAGTTTCTTGAACACATGTGTTTCTAATAGAATAATCTCTGCAGGATACTGCATCATACTGCATCAGATCAAAGGAAATTGCATACTACCTGGTAATAATAATTAACTGACCCAGTCAGCAAGATTATCCAGCTTTTCCCCCAATCTATCATAACTTGTGTTTCTACATGACTGTACACTTGTATTATATTATTCTGATATTAAGCATTAATTATCTTTGTCATTTTTTTACTTTTAAATACATGTTATTTAAAGTATTGTGCTTAAATTTCAAAGTAGATTATATATTTGTTGAATTTGAAGATAGTTCCTATATAATAAATCACTATGACTTAAACTATTAAACTGACTGGTCATCATGGTCATGTTAATGCAGTGTAATATTGATATCATTTTGCACTTGGGACACAATTTTAATTGTTCTGGTTTTAAATGTTGGAGTTATCATGATGTTTGGTATTTAAAAATGTTCTTGCAACACAATAATACATATTTTGGCTTTTTCTGAAAAAATAATTGAATTGAATGTTGTTTAACGGCTCATCAACACAGTATAGGTTATTTAGAGCCGCCCCAGAGAGAGGAGAAGGATACATAGGAATCCGGAAACCGTGCCCTACTCTTATATCAGATAGATTCCTATGGTTCTTTAACGTGCTCGGAGGATAGACCGATACACGGGACCGTCCCTATCCGATGGTCAAGGCTAAGGGAAAGTGTCTTGCCCAAGAACACACCGACGAAACTCAGTGGCACCATGGAGGATTGAACCCGGGGCCTCCGGTTACAAATCCGCCGTGCTACCGACTGAAAAAATAAGGTTCCACTAAAAGTTTTATACTTGGCAAAATAACTTCTTCAAGTGGTCCTTTGACATAAAATCCACATTTTTACTTGAGTACATTTTACTTGAGTAATAATTAAGTAACATAGAAGAAATATAAAAAATCTGTATAAAGTTTAAGCTTTGTGGTGAAGTTTTGGCGAACGGAGATAAATCAGATCAGAATGGAAAAGTTTGTCGTGATCTTATAGCGAATAAAGAAACGGCAAATCTGAATGGAAAAGTTTGTGGCGATGTTACGGCGTGCAATAAAAAAGTAAATCGGAATAGTAAAGTTTGTCGCAATGTTGTGGCGAACAAAAAAACTGCAAGTAAGTTTGTGCAGATGTTTGGCGAACGTTCCAAATAAATAAATGTTTCTGGCGAACTTCTGGCGAATGTATAACTTTTTAGGGAGTTTGCGGCAAATTCGCCAAAGATTACCATGGTGTTTGCAGGAACATCACCGCTAGTGGCGAACATTGGCGAACAATTAAGAATTGTTTGCTGCAACTCTCTCATTTTGGGCAAAATGTACGATTTGATAAATTTCCATACATTATATACCTTAATTATAATTATAACCTCTCAGACCCACAACAGACAAACATTGCATATTTTTTCCTTTTCTTCACATTTTCAGACGAATTTTGCCTTCTGATTGGGACAGATTCCTGTTAAGTTTAGGGGAAAATAGTCAACTTTACAGTTGGGAACAGGCCTGTAAGGAAGACGCCTTTTACAGGCCTTTATTATATAACGAGGCGTCTGTATGACAGGACATACAATAAATATGACAGGACATACAATCAAATTGCCCTTGAAATGCATATTTAGACATTAATACAAAAAAAAAAACGTACGACGTCGTGCACAACTACTTAGAGAAACAAAACTTTGCGGCTCATGAAATGTTTGCCTGTGTTGTAAATACATATAGACACTCCACAACATCCCTATCCCATTAGCCCCGTAATGGTGTGTGACAAGTTCTCAACACTGCCCACAGCCATAGCCACACATTCATGAACTTGTGGACAGCCCCGTGAAACATGACCTACTTCTCCACCAAAACCATCATATGCCATATTACCTACCAAAACTTATCTACGGTACTTACCTTCGCCCAAAAATATTTTCGCCCACGATTTTGCAATGATTACAATGGCTTGAAATATCCTATGTAACGTATAACGTCGACCTACTGTACACCAGGATCCGTCTATGTCATCAAAGCAAAATGGCGTTCGTTAAACCGTAATACATAGCCTGCTGCGCATGCGCGTCGAAAATAAACCGGAACTCAACAGTGGTTTTATAATTACCAAAAATATACAGACGTTAATGGAGATACTTATGTAATGGCCAACTATTACGTCTCGTTCATGTATCTACATCCATTACTGATTTTCCGTACTAGAAAAATGATCATAAACCTAAGCGAACAAATGAATTCACAAAACAAGGGTACACATAAAACACTGGGTGTGAGATATACATCCGTGAGGAATTTCCTAACTAGACATTGGACCCTTACGAGACATTTTGAAACGTTAACTTTGGTCGGACACCCGCACCAACCCTCCCACACCATATAACAACAAGTCAACAAATGATACTGGATTAAGAAATCGTGGTTTTAATTTTAATCTTGATACAAACTTCAAGATCGTTGTGTGTTCCTTTAAATGTACTAACCCATCAAATAATGGCAAAATTACACTATAAAATCGTTTATCCAAACCCTTACCAGGTGTTCATGTCATAAAATAAAAGTATAAGTTTATTCACAGGTTCCTAAAATACTTGATTGAATATGAATATAATTATCAGCTGGCAATTCTTGATTTGAAGTTCAAATTTTGAGTTTTGGCTTTTCTGGTTAAAGCTGTTTACATTGTGTCTATAGTCTAATTTGCATTTCAAAAAATGTAAATCATATATATAAGTCGTCGTCAGTAGGTTTAGAAAGGGTATACATCTGTTGTAAACTTCGCTTGTTGATGGCGGGATAGGGACTTTAAAATACAGACGAACACTGCTTACCCGCACACAGTGCGCAGCAACAGCCTTTCCATTGCGGGTCACGGCATCAGTCTCTTGGGGGTGAATTTGTACTTTGCAAGGAAGTATTCGGAGAGCTTCTGGCAACTCCAAGTGATCCAGCCCAAATCTACACATCCAGTGTCTGCAGATGCTGGGGCTGGAGTGGTAGTTGTTGTTGTTATTGTTGGCTCTTCAGTTTCACCTGTTTCAAATATTAATGAATAATAAATTCATTAGAACATTTTAAAAAGGAAACTATTGCGGGGTCGGGCTGGGGCTGGATTGGTAGTTGTTGTTGTTGGCTCTTTAGATTCACCTGTTTCAAATATTAATATGAATATTAAATTCATTGGAACATTTTAAAAGTAACACATTAGACACTAGTGGTTTATGGTAAGTTCATACGTATCACGATTTCAGGTATTAAAGTGGTGGATGCACAATTTTCAAACAAGATTTATTTAAAAGTGCTCTGAAAACTTTGAAAAAAAAGCTGAAAATATTTTCAAAATGCCACGAAAAATAAAGGAGATATGACTATTGAACATTCACAAAAAATCATAAATTAATTGAGACGGCCATCTTGGAACGATGACGTCATCGCGCCTTCTTATTATATTTGGCATATTGACAAAAAACAGGCGCAGGAAATCATTGCAAATTGATTAAAAATTAATAAACAGATGTAAAATATATAAATTGTATGCTTATTTTTCATTTGCATTGATCCCTTAAAGGGACACACGGCAATCTTGAAGTGTTTGAAATGGGTGTTTTGATTTATATATCCAGTATCATATTTACTTTTACCCTGGTTACATTTAAATAAATCAAATTTTAAGCATTCACTATTTCGTCTTATTATACTTTAAGTTTTAATATATTATTGGTGCAATAATATCAAAAATTAATAATATGCAAAAACAAATTGCTTAATCCTATTCCTATAATTACTATTAATGATTGAACAAACGCAAGTTATGCAGAAAAACTAGCGGTACGCCGTGAGTTTTTAAAAAATAAAGCTTGCCATGTGTCCCTTTAAAATAAACCTGAAAATAGTGTATATAGACCCCTTCAATGGCCACGGCCCGTATTCATAAAGCAACTAAAATATCACTAAAGTCAGAATATAAGATATTTACATATTTTTTTAATGTCCTAATTAAATTCTCAGGGACACTACAGACCATCTATTGTAAGATAAATATATAGCTGTAGGTTTTATTTATCCATAACCTTAATAGCAATATTAATAAAACGTCTTAAATCGATAGGAAAATGTGTTTAAAAGATTGATAACATTTGACTTAAGATATTGCTAAGAAGCTTTATGAATACGGACTCGGATGAAAGCGATTTGGACGTGTTATGAATGTCAGCCCAATACACATAAAACCATCATCATAATGACTTTCAGTTTTCAGAATGAATTTTCAGTTTTATATAAAATCCAGAATTCACTATACGTTACCTCATATTTTTTTACAAAACTTGCCTTGTTACTTGTTACTGTTATCGACTCACTTAAAGATTCATTTTTTGCTGCTTTGTACCGAGATCTCACGTGACATTGTACTAGTCCGTTTCGATAGGATAAAGACCCTTCGTTTGAAACCTCGCATCTAACAGCTGCGGGTTCGAAATACTAAACGTAAGTAATGCATTTTACAGTTCTAGTGATACATACTAAACATCAGTGATGTAAGTTACAGTTTTAGTGATACATACTAAACATAAGAAATGTACGTTACAGTTCTAGTGATTACTACTAAACATAAGTAATGTAAGTTACAGTTCCAGGGATACATACTAAACATTGGTAATGTATGTTACAGTTCCAGGGATACATACTAAACATAAGAAATGTATGTTACAGTTCGAGGGATACATACTAAATATAGGTAATGTATGTTACAGTTCTAGTGATAGTGATACATACAGAATATAAGTAATGTATGTTACAGTTCTAATGATACATATTAAACATAAGTAATGTATGTTACAATTACAGTGATGAATACTAAATATAAATAATTAATGTTACAGTTCCAGTGATCAATACTAAAACTATTTAATGAATGTTACAGTTCCAGTGATACATACTAAACATAAGTAATGTATGTTACAATTACAGTGATGAATACTAAATATAAATAATGTATGTTACAGTTCCAGTGATCACTACTAAAACTATTTAAAGTATGTTACAGTTCCAGTGATACATACTAAACATAAGTAATGTATGTTACATTTGTAGAGCTACATACTAAACATAAGTGATGTATGTTACAGTTCCAGTGATATATACTAAACATAAGCAATGTATGTTACAGTTCTAGTGATAAATGCTAAACGTAAGTAATGCATGTTACAGTTCTAGTGATACATACTTAACATAAGTAATGTATGTTACAGTTCTAGTGATACATACTAAACATAAGTAATGTATGTTACAGTTCTAGTGATACATACTAAACATCAGTGATGTTAGTTACAGTTCCGGTGATATATACTAAACATAATTAATGTATGTTACAGTTCCAGTGATACATACTAAACATAAGTAATGTATGTTACAGTTCTAGTGTTACATACTAAACATCAGTAATGTAAGTTACAGTTTTAGTGATCCATACTAAACATAAGAAATGTATGTTACAGTTCTAGTGATTCCTACTAAACATAAGTAATGTAAGTTACAGTTCCAGGGATACAGACTAAACATAAGTAATGTATGTTACAGTTCCAGGGATACATACTAAACATAAGTAATGTATGTTACAGTTCCAGGGATACATACTAAATATAGGTAATGTATGTTACAGTTCTAATGATACATACTAAACATAAGTAATGTATGTTACAATTACAGTGATGAATACTAATTATAAATAATGTATGTTACAGTTCCAGTGATCAATACTTAAACTATTTAATGAATGTTACAGTTCCAGTGATACATAATAAACATAAGTAATGTATGTTACAATTACAGTGATGAATACTAAATATAAATAATGTATGTTACAGTTCCAGTGATCACTACTAAAACTATTTAAAGTATGTTACAGTTCCAGTGATACATACTAAACATAAGTAATGAATGTTACATTTGTAGAGCTACATACTAAACATAAGTGATGTATGTTACAGTTCCAGTGATATATACTAAACATAAGCAATGTATGTTACAGTTCTAGTGATCAATACTAAACGTAAGTAATGCATGTTACAGTTCTAGTGATACATACTAAACATCAGTAATGT
The DNA here is from genome assembly GCA_037043455.1 of Cyrtodaria siliqua. Classification (NCBI taxonomy): domain Eukaryota; kingdom Metazoa; phylum Mollusca; class Bivalvia; order Adapedonta; family Hiatellidae; genus Cyrtodaria; species Cyrtodaria siliqua. The sequence goes on along the minus strand of JAWPHD010006725.1, from coordinate 43,301 downwards.
ATGTTACAATTACAGTGATGAATACTAAATATAAATAATGTATGTTACAGTTCCAGTGATCACTACTAAAACTATTTAAAGTATGTTACAGTTCCAGTGATACATACTAAACATAAGTAATGTATGTTACATTTGTAGAGCTACATACTAAACATAAGTGATGTATGTTACAGTTCCAGTGATATATACTAAACATAAGCAATGTATGTTACAGTTCCAGTGATCAATACTTAAACTATTTAATGAATGTTACAGTTCCAGTGATACATAATAAACATAAGTAATGTATGTTACAATTACAGTGATGAATACTAAATATAAATAATGTATGTTACAGTTCCAGTGATCACTACTAAAACTATTTAAAGTATGTTACAGTTCCAGTGATACATACTAAACATAAGTAACGTATGTTACATTTGTAGAGCTACATACTAAACATAAGTGATGTATGTTACAGTTCCAGTGATATATACTAAACATAAGCAATGTATGTTACAGTTCTAGTGATCAATACTAAACGTAAGTAATGCATGTTACAGTTCTAGTGATACATACTAAACATAAGTAATGTATGTTACAGTTCTAGTGATACATACTAAACATCAGTGATGTAAGTTACAGTTCCGGTGATATATACTAAACATAATTAATGTATGTTACAGATCCAGTGATAAATACTAAACATAAGTAATGTATGTTACAGTTCCAGTGATACATTCTAAACATAAGTAATGTATGTTACAGTGCTAGTGATACATACTAAACATAAGTAATGTATGTTACAGTTCTAGTGTTACATACTAAACATAAGCAATATACGTTACAGTTCCAGTGATAAAAACTAAACATAAGTAATGTATGTTACAGTTCCAGTGATAAATACTAAGCATAATTAATGTATGTTACAATTACAGTGATGAATACTAAATATAAATAAAGTATGTTACAATTCCAGTGATCAATACTAAAACTATTTAATGTATGTTACAGTTCCAGTGATACATACTAAACATAAGTAATGTATGTTACAATTACAGTGATGAATACTAAATATAAATAATGTATGTTACAGTTCCAGTGATCAAGACTAAAACAATTTAATGTATGTTACAGTTCCAGTGATACATACTAAACATAAGTAATGTATGTTACAGTTCCAGTGATCAATAATAAACATAAGTAATGTATGTTACAGTTCAAATGATCAATACTAAACATAAGTAATGTATGTTACAGTTCCAGTGATACATACTAAACATAAGTAATGTATGTTACAGTTCTAGTGATACATACTAAACATGGGTAATGTATGTTACAGTTACAGTGATCAATTGTTACAGTTCTAGTGATAAATACTAAACATAAGTAATGTATATTAAAGTTATAGTGATAAATACTAAACATGAGTAATGTACGTTACAGTTCTAGTGACGAATACTAAACATAAGTAATGTACGTTACAGTTCCAGTGATGAATACTAAACATAAGTAATGTACGTTACAGTTCTGGTGATACATACTTAACATAAGCAATATATGTTACAGTACCAGTGATAAAAACTAAACATAAGTAATGTATGTTACAGTTCCAGTGATAAATACTAAGCATAATTAATGTATGTTACAGTTTAAGTGATACATACTAAACATAAGTAATGTATGTTACAGTTCCAGTGATACATACTAAACATAGGTATTGAATGTTACAGTTAAAGAGATATATACTAAACATAATTAATGTATGTTACAGATCCAGTGATAAATACTAAACATAAGTAATGTATGTTACAGTTCCAATGATACATTCTAAACATAAGTAATGTATGTTACAGTGCTAGTGATACATACTAAACATAAGTAATGTATGTTACAGTTCTAGTGATACATACTAAACATAAGCAATATACGTTACAGTTCCAGTGATAAAAACTAAACATAAGTAATGTATGTTACAGTTCCAGTGATAAATACTAAGCATAATTAATGTATGTTACAATTACAGTGATGAATACTAAATATAAATAAAGTATGTTACAATTCCAGTGATCAATACTAAAACTATTTAATGTATGTTACAGTTCCAGTGATACATACTAAACATAAGTAATGTATGTTACAATTACAGTGATGAATACTAAATATAAATAATGTATGTTACAGTTACAGTGATCAAGACTAAAACAATTTAATGTATGTTACAGTTCTAGTGATACATACTAAACATAAGTAATGTATGTTACAGTTCCAGTGATCAATAATAAACATAAGTAATGTATGTTACAGTTCAAATGATCAATACTAAACATAAGTAATGTATGTTACAGTTTCAGTGATACATACTAAACATAAGTAATGTATGTTACAGTTCTAGTGATACATACTAAACATGGGTAATGTATGTTACAGTTACAGTGATCAATTGTTACAGTTCTAGTGATAAATACTAAACATGAGTAATGTATATTAAATTTATAGTGATAAATACTAAACATGAGTAATGTACGTTACAGTTCTAGTGACGAATACTAAACATAAGTAATGTACGTTACAGTTCCAGTGATGAATACTAAACATAAGTAATGGACGTTACAGTTCTGGTGATACATACTTAACATAAGCAATATATGTTACAGTACCAGTGATAAAAACTAAACATAAGTAATGTATGTTACAGTTCCAGTGATAAATACTAAGCATAATTAATGTATGTTACAGTTTAAGTGATACATACTAAACATAAGTAATGTATGTTACAGTTCCAGTGATACATACTAAACATAGGTATTGAATGTTACAGTTAAAGAGATAAATGCTAAACATAAGCAATGTATGTTTCAGTTCCAGTGATAAATACTAAGCCTACGTAATGTATGTTACAGTTTTAGTGATCAATACTAAACATAAGTAATGTATTTTACAATTCTAGATAAAATACTAAACATAATTAATGTATGTTACAGTTCTATTGATACATTCTGAACATAAGTAATGCATGTTACAGTTACATTGATTAATACTAAACATAAGTAATGTATGTAACAGTTCCAGTGATAAATACTAAACATAAGTCATATATGTTACAGTTCCAGTGATAAAAAATAAACATAAGTGATGCATGTTACAGTTCTGGTGATACATACTAAACATAAGTAATGTATGTTACTGTTCTGGTGATAAATACTAAACATGAATAATGTATGTTACAGTTATAGTGATAAATTCTAAACATGAGTAATGTATGTAACATTTCTAGTGATAAATACTATACATGAGTAATGTATGTTAAAGTTCTAGTGATGAATACTAAACATGAGTAATGTATGTTACAGTTCTAGTGACGAATACTAAACATAATTAATGTACGTTACATTTCAAGTGATCAATACTAAACTTAAGTAATGTACGTTACAGTTCTGGTGATAAATACTAAACATAAGCAATATACGTTACAGTTCCAGTGATAAAAACTAAACATAAGTAATGTATGTTACAGTTCCAGTGATAAATAATAAGCATAATTAATGTATGTTACAGTTTTAGTGACACATACTAAACATAAGTAATGTATGTTACAGTTCCAGTGATACATACTAAATATACGTAATGTATGTTACAGTTTTAGTGATAAATACTAAACATAAGTAATGTATATTACAGTTCCAGTGATACATACTAAACATAAGAATTGTATGTTACAGTTCTAGTGATAAATGCTAAACATAAGTAATGTATGTTACAGTTACAGTGATCAATACTAAACATAAGTAATGCATATTACAGTTCCAGTGATAAATACTAAACATAAGTCATATATGTTACAGTTCCAGTGATAAAAAATAAACATAAGTGATGCATGTTACAGTTCTGGTGATACATACTAAACATAAGTAATGTATGTTACTGTTCTGGTGATAAATACTAAACATGAATAATGTATGTTACAGTTATAGTGATAAATTCTAAACATGAGTAATGTATGTAACATTTCTAGTGATAAATACTATACATGATTAATGTATGTTAAAAGTCTAGTGATGAATACTAAACATGAGTAATGTATGTTACAGTTCTAGTGACGAATACTAAACATAATTAATGTACGTTACATTTCAAGTGATCAATACTCAACATAAGTAATGTACGTTACAGTTCTGGTGATAAAAACTAAACATAATTAATGTATGTTACAGTTCCAGTGATAAATACTAAGCATAATTAATGTATGTTACAGTTTTAGTGACACATACTAAACATAAGTAATGTATGTTACAGTTCCAGTGATACATACTAAACATACGTAATGTATGTTACAGTTTTAGTGATACATACTAAACATAAGTAATGTATGTTACAGTTCCAGTGATAAATACTAAACAGGAGTCATGTATGTTACAGTTCTAGTGATAAATATTAAACATGAGTAATGTATGTTACAGTTCCAGTGATAACTAATAAACATAAGTAATATATGTTACATTTCCAGTTATAAATACAGTTCCAGTGATAAATACAGTTACATTTCCAGTGATAAATACAGTTCCAGTGATAAATACAGTTCCAGTGATAAATACTAAACATAATGAATGTATGTTACAGTTCCAGTGATAAATACTAAACATAAGTAATGTATGTTACAGTTCCAGTGATAAATATTATACATAAATAATGTATATTACAGTTCCAGTGATAAATACTAAGCATAATTAATGTATTTTACAGTTCTAGTGATCAATACTAAACATAAGTAATGTATGTTACAGTTCCAGTGATAAATACTAAGCATAAGTAATGTATATTACTGTTCCAGTGATACATACTAAGCATAAGTAATGTATGTTACAGTTCCAGTGATCAATACTAAACATAAGTGATGTATGTTACAGTTCTAGTGATCAATACTAAACATAAGTAATGTATGTTACAGTTCCAGTGATAAATACTAAGCATAAGTAATGTATTTTACAGTTCCAGTGATACATACTAAGCATAAGTAATGTATGTTACAGTTCCAGTGATTAATACTAAACATAAGTTATGTATGTTACAGTTACACTGATCAATACTAAACATAATTAATGTATGTTACAGTAACAATGATACATACTAAACATATGTAATGTATGTTACAGTTCCAGTGATAAATACTAAACATAAGTAATCTATGTTACAGTTTTTGTGATCATTACTAAACATAAGTAATGTATGTTACAGTTACAGTGATAAATACTAAGCATAAGTAATGTATGTTACAGTTCCAGTGATACATACCAAACATAAATAATGCATTATACAGTTCCAGTGATAAATACTAAACATAAGTAATGTATATTACAGTTCCAGTGATAAATACTAAACAAAATCAATTGATGTTACAGTTCCAGTGATAAATAATAAACATAATTAATATATGTTTCAGTTCCAGTAATGAGTACTAAACTTAAGTAATGTGTGTTACAGTTACAGTGATACATACTAAACATAAGTAATGTATGTTACAGTTCCAGGGATACATACTAAACATAAGTAATGTATGTTACAGTTCCTGTGATACATACTAAACATAAGTAATGTATGTTACAGTTCCAGTGATGAATACTAAACATAAGTAATATATGTTACAGTTCCAGTGATCAATACAAAACATAAGTAATGTATGTTACTGTTCCAGTGATACATAGTAAACATAAGTAATGTATGTCACAGTTCTAGTGATACATACTAAACATAAGTAATGCATGTTACAGTTCCAGTGATAAATAATAAACATAATTAATATATGTTTCAGTTCCAGTAATGAGTACTAAACTTAAGTAATGTGTGTTACAGTTACAGTGATACATACTAAACATAAGTAATGTATGTTACAGTTCCAGGGATACATACTAAACATAAGTAATGTATGTTACAGTTCCTGTGATACATACTAAACATAAGTAATGTATGTTACAGTTCCAGTGATGAATACTAAACATAAGTAATATATGTTACAGTTTTAGTGATACATATTAAACATAAGTAATGTATGTTCCAGTTCCAATGATACATACTAAACATAAGTAATGTATGTTACAGTTCCAGTGATCAATACAAAACATAAGTAATGTATGTTACTGTTCCAGTGATACATAGTAAACATAAGTAATGTATGTCACAGTTCTAGTGATACATACTAAACATAAGTAATGCATGTTACAGTTCCAATGATAAATACTAAACATAAATAATGTATATTACAGTTCCGGTGATACATACTAAATATAAGTAATGTATGTTACAGTGCCAGTGATAAATACTAAACATAAGTAATGTTTATTACAGTTTTAGTGATATATACTAAACATAAGTATTTTATGCGCATTGTTTATTCTGGGAAGTAAGTAACAAACAACTAGTGGGTGTAGTGTCGATATATGCCACAAAGTGACTTTTTATTCACAAGGGTGTGAATATTTTTAAAGTTCAATTAGTAGACATGTAATATTGCATGAAACATTGTAATATTATGTAACACATATTAATTTCCTTTAATTGCATAATGAAACTGATATAGAATAAAGCACTATACAATTAGATGTACTAAATATTATTATGCAATATTACGTAATCTAAGTTGTTACACGATTTGTCGTTAATTGGAAATTACTGTTTTTTAAATTAAAAACATTAATGGTGTTTATATACTCTTTAATTAGCTATGGCGATTTTTGCCTAATCATGGAGCTTAGACGTAGAATAAAGTCAATACGAGCGCCATGATATAGAGTGCATTGATAGATTAATTATTTTTTGTAGGGTGGTTGGTTGGGGATTGTGGCGGTTTTAGAATTTTCCACTCCGACTGGCTATTGTAAAACACAGAACCTGAATGGGATATGTTACAGATAACCCTGGTGATGAACGGGGCCCGCCCCGCTGTTTAAATAAGCCAATGGTTTTCGTGTTGCGTTACAAACACTGAAGCGCGTAATAGGTTTGTAAACCGGGGTCCAGCACGTACGTACAGAGAACAAACGTTTTGCATAAATATCCAATCACTTCGCAATTAGATTATTTATGCGCATTGTTTATTCTGGGAAGTAAGTAACAAACAACTAGTGTGTGTAGTGTCGATATATGCCACAAAGTGACTTTTTATTCACAAGGGTGTGAATATTTTTAAAGTTCAATTAGTAGACATGTAATATTGCATGAAACATTGTAATATTATGTAACACATATTAATTTCCTTTAATTGCATAATGAAACTGATATAGAATAAAGCACTATAAAATTAGATGTACTAAATATTAATATGCAATATTACGTAATCTAAGTTGTTACACGATTTATCGTTAATTAGAAATAACCGTTTTTTATATTAAAAACATTAATGGTGTTTATATAATCTTTAATTAGCTAAGGCGATTTTCGCCACTCTCATCAGACAATTTGACTGATGAAATCGCCATAAGAAAGGGAAGGAAACAAAAACAAAACGAATGACCTTGGCATATATCGAACACTTATGTATGTTACATTTCCAGTGGTAAATACTAAACATAAGTAATGTATGATACAGTTCCAATGATAAACACAAAGCATAAGTAATGTATATTACAGTTCTAGTGTAATCAATACTAAACAAAAGTAATGTATGTAACAGTTCCAGTGATAAATACTAACCATAAGTAATGTATGTTACAGTTCCAGTGATAATACTAAACATAAGTAATATATGTTACAGTTATAATGATTCATACCAAACATAAGTAATATATTGTTCCAGTGATATATACTAAACATAAGTAATGTATGTTACAGTTCCAGTGATACATACTGAACATAAGTAATGTATGTTACAGTTCTAGTGATCAATACTAAACATAAGTAATGTATGTTACAGTTCCAGTGATACATACTAAACATAAGGAATGTATGTTACAGTTCCAGTGATACATACTAAATATAAGTAATGTATGTTACAGTTCCAGTGATAATACTAAACATAAGTAATATATGTTACAGTTCTAATGATTTATACTAAACATAAGTTATGTATAGTTCCAGTGAAATATACTAAACATAAGTAATGTATGTTACAGTTCCAGTGATACATACCTAGCATAACTAATATATGTTACATTTCCAGTGTTAAATATAATGTATGTTACAGTTCCAGTGAAACATACTAAACATAAGTAATGTAAGTTACAGTCTAGTGATACATACTAAACATAAGTAATGTATGTAACAGTTCCGGTGATACATACTAAACATGAGTAATGTATGTTACAGTTCCAATGATACATACTAAACATAAGTAATGTATGTTACAGTTACAGTGATACATACTAAACATAAGTAATTGTGTGTTACAGTTCCAATGATACATACTAAACATAAGTAATGTATGTTACAGTTCCGGTGATACATACTAAACATAAGTAATGTATATTACAGTTCCAGTGATACATACTAAACATAAGTAATGTATGTTACAATTCCATCGATACATACTAAAAAGTTACATTTCCAGTGATAAATAGTAAACAGAAGTAATGTATGTTACAGTTCCAGTGATAAATACTAAGCTTAAGTAATGTATGTTACAGTTCCAGTGATACATACTAAACATAAGTAATGTATGTTACAGTTCCAGTGATACATACTAAACATAAGTAATGTATGTTACAGTTACAGTGATACATACTAAACATAAGTAATGTATGTTACATTTCCAGTGATAAATACTAAACATAAGGAGTGTATGTTACAGTTCTAGTGATAAATACTAAACATAAGTTATGTATGTTACAGTTCTAGTGATAAATACTAAACATAAGTAGTGTATGTTACAGTTCTAGTGATAAATACTAAACATAAGTAATGTATGTTACAGTTCCAGTGATAAATACTAAACATAAGTAATGTATGTTACAGTTCCAGTGATAAATACTTAACATAAGTAATGTATGTTACAATTGTTCGTTCATATGTTGAAAATCCTTAGACCAAGGGAGGGTGATGCACACATTTCTGCGAAATTACGAAGCGTTATATATAATAACAAAAAAAGTTCATTCTCTTCATTATTTACTAGAACCTCGAATAGTCGTATTATGTATTTATTTATTTTTTATGTTTTAGAATTATTATTTTAAAAACACACACGGTTTTCTAAAAATTGAAGAACGACACCAGAATTTTATTCGTAGAATTACCTTATTGTCGGCTGCTGCACCCACATGAGGTCCCTCTGGCAGCTGCATAATACCAGCAATAACCATCGTCGGCCAAGCAGGACATGGACATACAGATAGCCTCCGAATTCGCAGACTGTTTAATAACGCATATGATGTGTTAAAATATGCGACTAGATGCAATTATTTATTTAGTATACCCCCGCGTTCACAAAGTGAAGTGGCGACTGTTTAGGAATCATGTCCGTAACGTCCCATCACTTACTGTCACGTAACACATATTTGTCCCGTCCCGTCTCGTCGCGTTCTGTAACATATTTTCAAAACTTGAAATTCCTCAAACACTTTTGAAGGGGCTGTTCCCAAACTTCATATAAACATAACAACTGATAACCTTATGTCCCTCTACATCACCCATTGTTGATTGCCTAATTTATTACATAATTATGGCCCTTTATTTGTCTGTTTGCGTGTTTGTTTCTGTGTTTTGTTGTTGGCTGTCCTCCTTGAATGCTGCTTTCCCTGTCCGATCATTTTTTATTTCTTTAAAAGGACTAGGTACGATAAGAGCCGTATTTGGCCCCAGGATTTGTGAAAATTTCAAACGTAGAAATTCAAGATAAAATTGTAATACATTTCCAGATGTTTCATCTGTTTATAATAATGCAAAATAATATTCAAAACCTTATCTAACGGGGCGATATTATGCCTTGAATGCAGTCAGGTAGGTGGAGCAAAAAACGTGGAAAACGGCCATTATAAACGTTACCTGTAAAATAAACCAAAACGGCATCCCAGAAATATTTCCAGAATTCGTGCATAATGGTAATCCAAACCAAGCCTATAAATATCTTTGGGATGCCGTTTTGGTTTATTTTGCTACAGATGATTTAGTGTTTACAAAAGCGGTAATTTTTCTCGCTGTGTTGCTATGAAGAGTTGTCCTTCGTAACAAAACAAGACCGTATCTAAGGAAAGTTATCGTACTTTTATAGATGGCGCAATTTACTTCCTGGTTCACACATGGACAAAATAAACGCGTTAGGTGACAGTACACTATTGCAAAAACCGGTCTGATTGGCGGAAAAAGTATTGCATTCATAAGACTTATTTTGATTGGATGATAGACTAGGTGGGAAATTCAATTAGGTTAACTTGAATTTGTTATTTATTTCTGATTATGATTTATCATAGTTTTCATTTGTATGATTAAGCTCTATGATATAGCAGAATAAAAAGGAAAGAGGGTGATTTAAATAAATGTATTTGGGGATTCCCTCAAATTGTAGGGTCATGTCCGTCGGACATCTAGAAGTGGCACTAAAAACAGGTCAACCCCTAACACGAAGTTCCTGTTTACATGCATCTAAGCTTCATCAGTGTAACAGGGTAAGCAACAGTAAGCCTGGGTGTTTTTTTTGCATGTCAGATGGGAAAACATTAAACAGTAAGTCTATGAAAAATGCAATAGTGGTCTATGACCTAAAGGAAGATTTTTATGTTTTTTCTTAATATTGCTATAACTGGTCCAATCAGCTTGGAATTTTCTGTGAATACTTGAAACTGACAGTGAACACAATAAATGATGTTAACATTTTGAAATGTAAAACAGAATAGGATTTTGAGCATTGAAATCACAATTTGTGTGATTTTGGGTGAAATCTGGGGCTGGCTATAATTTTCAGCATCCCTGGAGCAACTTGAGTGTCATCTCTAGTGTCTATAAGGGGATTATTGTCAATAGATAATGTATCAGAAGATTTGCTGACAATTAATATCAATTTTATGTTTTAAGGTACCGTATGAAGCTAAAATCTGAAAAGGCCTCTTTTCTTAAATTTTGACTTGACGCGAATAAAAAAATGCCCTCCTTTGTACCGAAAGCCTCAGAATGTTCCCATTTTATATGGGATGATTTGATTTTATCATTTTGAGGCTAAAACATACAGAGATTTATAGAAAATAGCATTTATTTTGTATAGTTTCCTAACAGATATGCTTACACGTCCAGTTTTCTTCATTAATCCACTTATAATCATCCTGCAATGGCATAACCCAGCAATATCTCACATGTATTGGTCTTATTATTAGAGATACTGGTGTATTGAATTGCATTATATATCATTTTAGTCTTAACAATAAAATTACCTTGCATTTTCCTGGGCTTGAAATCACTGGGTAGTTGATAAATGGCTATAAAAGTGTGGGGTAGGCTTATTCTTTGAGCCATAACTTCTATTTTGTCTGTGTTTTCTTGCATATTTTGGTCAAAATGTAGCATTGAATGACTATTTTTAATGAAAATAGTTTCAGTAACACCTTTAGGGTATAATTTGTTCATAAGAAATATTGGAATTTGAGAATATGCATTTTTTGTACATAAAAAATGAACATTTTCATGCATGAGTGATTTTGAAGTCAGAACTCCAAACTATTTTTCTTTTTTGGTTTGGCACACAAAAGACCATGTCTGGTAACTTAATTTGATCAAAATATATTGAACGGTTGAACTATTATGACACTTTTTCTGTTTGGTAAAACGCGTCTAAAAATCCTGGGTATATATAGGGTATAAGGCGGTTTGAATGCATCCATTTAACCGGAAAAACTAAAGATGTTAGCGAAAGCTTCTTGTCAATCCATTCGGTCCATCTTACTGGTCAGTTTGATATATTCGATAAATATTTTGAAGACATGTCGCGTCTCCTAAAGGAAGATTTTTATGTTTTTTCTTAATATTGCTATTACTGGTCCAATCAACTTGGAATTTTCTGTGAATACTTGAAACTGATAGTGAACACAATAAATGATGTTAACATTTTGAAATTTAAAACAGAATAGGATTTTGAGCATTGAAATCACAATATGTGTGATTTTGGGTGAAATCTGGGGTTGGCTATAATTTTCAGCATCCCTGGAGCAACTTGAGTGTCATCTCTAGTGTCTATAAGGGGAATATTGTCAATAGGTAATGTATCAGAAGATTTGCTGACAATTAATATCAATTTTATGTTTTAAGGTACCGTATGAAGCTAAAATCTGAAAAGGCCTCTTTTCTTAAATTTTGACTTGACGCGAATAAAAAAATGTCCTCCTTTGTACCAAAAGCCTCAGGATGTTCCCATTTTGTATGGGATTATTTGATTTTATCATTTTTAGGCTAAAACATACAGAGATTTATAGAAAATAGCATTTATTTTGTATTGTTTCCTAACAGATATGCTTACACGTCCAGTTTTCTTCATTAATCCACCTATAATCATCCTGCAATGGCATAACCCTGCAATATCTCACATGTATTGGTCTTATTATTAGAGATACTGGTGTATTGAATTGCATTATATATCATTTTAGTCTTAACAATAAAATTACCTATTTAACCGGAAAGACTAAAGATGTTAGCGAAAGCTTCTTGTCAATCCATTCGGTCCATCTTACTGGTCAGTTTGATATATTCGATAACTATTTTGAAGACATATGTCGCGTCTCCTTTAGGTGACAGTACTCTATTGCAAAAACCGGTCTGATTGACGGAAAAAGTATATGGAATACCCAATGCCTAATGCATATATAAGCCTGTTTTTGATTGGATGATAGACTAGGTGGGAAATTCAATTAGGTTAACTTGAATTTGTTATTTATTTCTGATTATTATTTAACATAGCTTTCATTTGTATGATTTAGCTCTATGATATAGCAGAATAAAAAGGAAAGAATATAGAATATGCAGAAACAGAATACTACTTTTCAGATATAACGTGGAGCAGTAGTTTTTCATTTAAAGGGATATCTATATACTCACCAACTTTATTGAAAACTTTTGCAAATCACAGACCCTGTCTGACAGGCATTCATATTTGTTGTACATCCATGATACGCGCATCCTTGTCTAATCTGAACCCACAGTGGCGAGAGCCGAGAAGTTTTCAATCGTAACGTCTTTACCTTCTCGACCGAAGATGCGCTTATCATGGATGAGCCATATATGCCCCCCACTTCAGTCCCCACACCAAGTGACAAACCCTTAAATTTCTGCAATTATACCGGTAGTTTAAACTGTGCTTGCCAGAGGTTGTTTTTTTGCGGGGGTGGGTTAAAATTTTAATAACCCAGCAATCAGTGGTTCCAGTCTCAATGGTGCCAGTGGGTATCATTTCTGTGCCTAAGGGCATGACAATTCCGTTATCAGAATCAGTTAAAATGGAAAATATTAATAAATTATCAATACCATGTATCCGCGAAACACGTAAACATATATATGAATCTATCTGATAGCGCCTTAAAACCCAATTCAATTCAATTCTATCTGATAGTAATAGTTGGGGCATGGTTCCCAACTTCCTAAATTCCTATCCTTCCCATGTCTCTGGTTCAGCTCTAAATATTCCAAGACAATGGTTTTGATGAGCTTTCAATTTTAAGTCGGATCCTTAGACCCCTTTTAAAAGCCTGATGTACTCCCTTTAAAGCGATTTGGTTTTCATATATTTTAACTGTTGAATATATTACACTGGTAATATATGTAAACATACTGTAGCAGGAGACGAAAACTCATCGTTTTGTTTAATTATATCCAAGCAGGGTTCATGTCAAAATGATACTGGTTAAATAAATCGAGACGCTGATAATTGATTCAAGATTGCCTTGTGTCCCTTTAAATAATATATTACAATTTTCAAAAACAGCATTGCAGATTGTGAATGCGTACTGTTGCCATGGTTACGCATACTGTTATTTTATAAACAGCAGTGAAAATTAGTATCGCCTAAAACGTAGTAGATAAAGATTTCTTAACGGAGAATCAGATTTTCGAAACTATTAAAAAAAGTTGTTAACTTCTTTTAAGGAAACTTATTTAGACAGCCTGTTGTCATGGTAACAATGAAATGATATATCAACTAAGTATGAACACAACAAGGACAACTCTATACATATCTGAAATAAAACCATCGCTTCTAAACAAAAAAAGAAATGAAAATGTTGAAGAAGAACGAATATTTGGTGAAAAAAAACATTTAAACTACTGTTGCCATGGTTACCGGCAATAATATAAGACATTTACACCTTAAGTTCACACCAACGAACAAATGTTTATAAATACTAATATCAAATAATAAGAATTCACAACACGTATTTCTGCAATGTTAACAAAAATAGGTTAGCATTGAAAAAAGTCGCAATTTTGGATAAAGTCAAGACTGAAACAGAGTTATCTCCCTTATAATTCATATATTATGTTTTAATACGGTTAAACTTGATAGTGTAATTAATCATAATTTATTAGGAAACATTTTTAAAGTACAAACATTATTAAAAACGACAATGAGAGCAAGAGTGCTTGCATTTTTCTTCCTATACCCCCCTATTTTAAGTAATTTCTTAAAAAAACATACATGCGTTGAAAACATCGAGATAATCCAACATTTTAGTTTTCCTTCTTTTGTTAAAATATAGGTATTTTGCAAAACATCTATGCATATTTTATAAAAATTTAAATATGGGCCAAAATGGGCCCTTATCATACCTAGTCCTTTAAGCGGGGTATTCATCACCTTTAGTGATAGTTCTTTTGTTTTATTATTTGGTATGCATCATCGTGTATATATATGCAGCAATATTGAACATCAGAATATTAAAAAAACAACGTTGCACAGGAGTCCAATTGTTTAGACTATTGAATCAAAGACAGATTATAATGTTTGTTATCATTATAACTGTTTTAAGTAATAATTACTTGCGCTTATTACAACTGGTATATTTATTACTAAATTATCATTATTTTTTATTTTATTTCATATATATCGAATTATAAAATACATATAAAAAAAAGTTTTATATTACCCCACAAGCTTTTGAATTATCTCCCCTGACAAGTTTACACTGCGCATCGGCATTGTGCAGTTGTCCTGGCAACAAGGCCACGTGCGTGTCGTACTCGACTTTCTCATAGTAATCGCCGTAATCCAGCAGACAGTTGGCTCTGATCACAAAACACAACAAATATTTATGGAATTGAAACATATTCAAAAATAATAAAGTCGCAGTCAAAATTAAAACATTATTATTTGTATAATGTTATCATATTGTACTAAAAGGATTACGAAATGGTACATCAATATTACAGGACTAAATCCGGGCTTTCCTCCCGGAAAGAGGAATGAAAGTACACCTAACACCAATGTTTACCCCTTCAAGGTTTTACTAATTGAATGCGCGTTTAGTTCTAGTTTGGTTCTGCAAACGTAGGCTGTAAAATGTTAAAATCTTTTTACATTAAATACAATTTTGAAACGGCTCAAATTTTCAAAGCGGAACTTCAAAATTTAGTGATTTGAACTGTGATTAAAATGTCTACTGCAGCATAGACATGATAATCGTGGATCTTATACAATGCGTCCTATTATTTGAACTATAGGTAGGACCCCGTAGCGACCACATATGCACTTTCTCGGCGAGGTTCCTGAAAACATCACGCAATGCATGCATAAGCAACTGCCGTAATTCAATAGAGCATACCTGTATCAAACATGTATGCATAAAACTCGCCAAAAGAGAAGTATGTTTTTGCAATCTGCGCTGTTTTTTAGACAAGTTCGACATTTACTTTAGAATTATGTCGCAGCTCTCATGCGATCTCGTTCCGTATTTGGAAACCAAACCCCTCACAACTCACACCTCGTGACTATTTCTTATTTTCGTGTATTGCGGCTTTGTGTGTGTGTCATGGGTTTGGCATGGTTAAGTTTCCAAATACAGAACGAGATCACATGCGATCGGCAATATATTTCGAAAGTAAATATAGAACATGTCTGAAAATATAGAGCAGGTTACAGAAATAAACTCAATCGGCGTGATATTCTTCTCATTGTATATGTGTTATATAAGGTATAGTCAGGCATTGCGTGATGTCTTTAGCAAATCTCTTGATGAGGTCTGCGGACACCTACATACTCGAAAAAGGGATCGCGTCGTAGCTCTACGGTAGGTACATAACATATCAGATATCTTATGCAGAAACACATCTTATAACATATATGGTATGTATCATGTACGTACGAGCCGAGACCATTCACGTAAGTCTTGAAGACGTTCACCGAGCATCTTGAGAACCGCCACGGGTTCAGGGAGTAATCGTTGTTGTACAGTGAGGCCACCTGGGGTGCCATGATATTCTCAGCTTTGGGATCACAGTCTCCTGAAATCCTGTTACCGTCATGGCTGGACCCCAAACTATGAAAAAAACACTAAATAAGTTCTGACATTCCGCTGAAGTCCCATCAGCACAATACAAGTTCACACAGTTCACTTAAGTCCCGATACCGTCATGACTTGCCCCCGAACTGAAAAACACACACACGCAATACAAGTTCTCACATAATGCTGAATTCCCGTTACTTCATAGGGCTGTAACTGCTGCAGGGGAAGGCGATTGCACTATAAGTGGGCAAGGGATCGTATCAAGACACGTCACGCGGTTGGGGATCGCACCAAGACACGCCACCAGGTAGGTAATCTCACCAAGACACGTAACCAAGTAGGAGATCGGACCACGAAAATTACCAGGTAGGATACCTCACCAAGACACGTCACCAGGTAGGGGATCGCACCAGGACAAGTCACCAGGGAAGAGATCGCATCAAGACACGTCACCATGTAGGACATCGCACCAGGACATGTCACCAGGTATAGGATTTCACTAAGACACGTCACCAGGAAGGAGAACGCACCAAGATACGTCACCATGTAGGAGATCGCATCAAGACACGTCACCAGTTAGAGGATCGCACCAAGAAACGTCACCATATAGGAGATTGCACCTAGACACGTCACCAGGTAGAGAATAGCACCAAGACACGTCACCAGATAGGAGATCGCACCAAAACACGTCACCAGGTAGGATATCGCACCTAGATGCGTCAACAGGTATGGGATTGCACCAAGACGCGTCAACAGGTAGAACATCTCACCAAGACATGTCAAAAGGTAGGAGATCGCACCAAGACAGATCACCAGGTAGGGGATCGCACAAAGATGCATCACCATGCGAAGATGCATCACCAAGACACGTCACTTGGTAGGTGATAGCACCAGGACACGTCACCAGAGGACACGTCACCAGGTACGAGATCGCACCAAGAGACGTCACCATGTAGGAGATCTCACTAAGACACGTCACCATGTAGTGGATCGCACCAAGACACGTCTCCATGTAGAGAATCGTACCAAGACAGGTCATCAGGTAGAGTATCGAACCAAGAGAGAGACTTCACCAGGCAGGGTATTGCATCAAGACACGTCACCAAGTAAGAGATCGCACCAAGACACGTCACCAGATAGGGGATCGCACCAAGACTCATCACCAGGTAGGTAATCGCACCAAGACATATCACCAGGTAGGCAATAGCACCAAGACACGGCACCAGGTACGAGATAGCATAAAGTCACATCACCATGTAGGAGATAGCAAGAACACACATCACCAGGTAGGGGATCGCACCAAGAAACATCACCAAATAGGAGATCGCACCAAGACACGTCAACAGGTAAGATATCGTCAAAAGGTACGATATCGCACCAAGACACGTCACCAAGAAGGAGATCGTACATAGACACTTCACTAGGCAGGGGATCGCACGAAGACGCTTCACCAAGTAGGGGAGTGCACTAAGACACTTCACTTGGTAGGATATCGCATCAGGACACGTCAGCAGAGGACACGTCACCAGGTATAAGATCGATCCAAGAGACGGCACCAGGCAGGAGATCGCATCAAGACACGTCACCAGGTACGGAATCGCACCATTACATGTCATTAGGTAGGGGATCGCAAAAAGAGACGGACGTCACCAGGTGGGGGATCGCACCAAGTCAAGTCACCAGGTAGAGGATCGCACCAGGACACGTCACCAGGTAGGGGATTGCACAAAGACACGTCATCTTGTAGGGTATTGCACCAAGTCACGTCACCAGGTAGGGGATCGCATCAGCACACGTCATCAGGAAGGAGATCGCATCAAGACACGTCTCCAGGTAGGGGATCGCACCAAGACACATCACCAGTTAGGGATCGCACCAGGACACGTCAACAGGTAGGGTATTGCAGCAAGACAAGTCACCAGGTAGGGGATTGCATCGGGACAAGTCACCAGGAGATCGCACCACGAAAAGTCACCAGGTTGGGATCGCATCGGGACACGTCAACAGGTAGGATATCGCACCAAGACAAGTCACCAGGTAGGGATCACACCAGGGCACGTCACCATGTAGGGATCACACCAGGACACATCTTCATGTAGGGTATTGCACTAAGACATGTCACCAGATAGATCGCATCAAGACACGTCATCAGGTAGGGGATCGCATCAGGACACGTCACCAGGTAGGAGATTGCACCAAAGACGCGTCATAGGTAGGGGATCGCACCAGGGCACGTCACCAAGTAGGGCGCACCAGGACACGTCACCAGGTAGGGGATCGCACCAAGACACGTCACCATGTAGGGTATCGCACCAGGACATGACACCTCGTAAGGGATCGTATTAAGACACGTCAACATGTAGGGGATCACACCAAGACACATCACCAGGTAGGAGATTGCACCAAGACACGTCTCCAGGAAGAGATCGCACCAAGACTTGTCATCAGGTAGGGAATCGCACCAAGATAAGCCACCAGGTAGGCGATTGCACCAAGACAGTCGACACCAGGTACGAGATCGTACCCAGACACGTCACAATGTAGGGGATGGCACAAACACACATCACCAGGTAGAGGATCGCACCAAGAAACATCACCAGGTAAGAGATTGCACCTGGAAACGTCAACAGGTTAAGGATCGCACCAAGACACGTCACCAAATAGGATATCGCACAAAGACACGTCAAAAGGTAGGAGATCCAACCAAGACACGTCACCAAGAAGGAGATCGCACTAAGACACGTCACCAGGTAGGAGATCCCACCTAGACATTTCACTAGGCAGGGGATCGCACCAGGGCACGTCACCAGGTAGGGGATTGCACTAAGAAACGTCACCTGGTAGGATATCACATCAGGACACATCACCTGGTGGGATCGCATCGGGACACGTCAACAGGTAGGAGATCGCACCAAGACACGTCACCAGCTAGCGATCACACCAGGGCACGTCACCAGGTAGGGATCACACCAGGACACGTCACCAGGTAGGGATTACACCAGGACACGTTATCAGTTAGGGATCACACCAGGACACGTCTTCAGGTAGGGTATTGCACCAAAACCTGTCACCTGGTAGGGGATCGCATCAGGACACATCACCAGGTAGGAGCGCACCAAACCACGTCACAAGGTAGGGAATCGCACCAGGGAACGTCACCAGGTAGAGCGAACCAGGACACATCACCATGTAGGGGATCGTATCAAGACACGTTACCACGTAGGAGATCGCACCTTGACATGACACCAACTAGGGTATCGCACTGAGACACGTCACTTTGAAGGAGATCGCACTGAGACACGTCACCATGTAGGAGATCGCACCAAAACACGTCGACAGGTAGGGGATTGCACCAAGACACTTCACCATGTAGGAGATCGCACTGAGACATGTCACCATATAGGAGATCGCACCAAGGCCCGTCACCAGGTAGGAAATCGCACCAAGGCACGTCACCAGGTATGGGATTGCACCAAGGCACGTCACCAGGTAGGGGATTGCACCAAGACACGTCACCAGGTAATGGATTGCACCAAGATACGTTACCAGGTAGTGGAGCGCACCAAGGCACGTCACCATGTAGGAGATCGCACTGAGACACGTCTCCATGTAGAAGATCGCACTGAGACATGTCACCATGTAGGAGATCGCACCAGACACGTCACCATGTAGGAGATCGCACCAAGGCACGTCACCAGGTAGGGGATTGCACCAAGACACGTAACCAGGTATGATGTCTCACCAAGGCACGTCATCAGGTAGAAATTTGCACCAAAGCAAATCACCAGGTAAGAGATCGCACCAAGGAACTCACCAGGTAGGGGATCGCACCAAGACACGTCACCGGGTAGGAGATCACACCAAGATACGTCACCAGGCATTAGATCACACCAAGACACGTCACCAGGCAGGAGGTAGCACCAAAACACGTAACTAGGTAGGAAGGGCCGTAACTAATGTTGTTAGAATTTGTGGGCCCAACCCGTTTGCATATAACATGGCAATAAAACATGTTTAAATAAAATAAGGTAGGACATCGCACGAAGATACGTCACCAGGTAGGAGATCGCATCAATACACGTCACTGGGTAGGCGATTACACCAGGACATGTCACCAGGTAGGAAATCGTACCAAGACACATCACCAGGTAGAATATCGCACCAAAACACGTCACCAGGTAGGACATCGCACCAAGACACGTCGCCAGGTAGTGCATCGAACCAAGGAACGCCACCCAGGTAGGGAATGTTGAGTAATGCTATTGCAATGCTGAGTCTTATATGGTCAGCATGGGTGTGCCTCCCCGTGGCACGGGTCGGACAGGACAGCAGGCTCCTGACTAAACACCCTTTTTTCTGCTTCTTTTGGTCCGTTTACAGTTACACTCTCTTGCTTGAGAGTCCTTAACAGTTCATCTGCAGCTTGTGTTGTCTATGCAAGTGCAGATCAAGCCGCACTGTGACGACACCACAAATGTCACACATCTTTTTGATCCCATAGCAAATACTGCACATGCTTTTGAGCCTGCTTGTCTTGCGTAAGGTGGACCTCCTCGTGGTGCAGGCGGGAAACAATGAATGCATAACGGGCATTCAGTTGTCTAACACACCTGGGGCGAAGCGCCGTGGTTACTACAATGACTTGACGTGACGCCTCGATCTGAAACAAAGGAATTGACGGTATGAGAGTACGGGTAGATTTCCCTGCCATAGAGGGCAGGATTTGGCAGAATAGGCAGCAACAGTCGTATGGCCTTATAGGCAGCCCGTCACAGTGATCAACTACCTTGCATGTGATCCTGCTTGTAATACTTTAGGTAGACCCAAGTGATTGAAGGGCCACTTGGCGTATTGGTAGTAGTTCACGCCAGGCTGTGATGCTGCTTGGAGCACATCGCGTAGTCGGATCACGCACTAAGCAGCACAATCTGAAACCTAAAGGAATTGAGGGATTTGCATGCATGGCTCCCCGCGGCAATCGTCATCCGATCTAACACAATACAGAGGAAGCCGCCGCGAGCTAACCACTCTCTCCTGCCGAGCCGGGCAGCAGGAGAGTGTTTTTTTGTGCGCCTGTGCTGGGCTGTTCGGACTTTGTCATTTCTTCAACAAAATGTGGACATAGCCGTTTTCACCACTACTCTCCTCTGCCCAGACGGACAGAAGGAGTCTTTTTTTGTGCGCCTGTGATGGGCGATTCGGACTGTCACAAAATGTCACAGGTAGAGCGTATTGGTCGTGCATAGCTCTTGTAAGTTATCAGTTACACCCTAATCTATTGTTCGAGTTGAAACAAATTCATGATATGTTCATGTAACACGTAAAAGCGTGCACATTTTAAGTGGCCGCCAGAGAGGCCGTGTAATAAGTTTAGTTTTGTGCTAATGCATGTTAACGTATAGGTCTATGTTCCTTAAAAGGCAAAGTTGTATAAGGGGCCTCTCGTGTAGATTCAATACTGCTTGGCGGTTACGACATCCGGTTAGCATTGATGTCTCTCAAACATTAACTTTAGACTAGCATATGATTTTGAAGTTACTTTATTAGATGTAGTTATTGTAATTGATCATTAATTGTAAAACAATATTAATTCGATAACAGTGGATAATAGGTGCATTAGTTAACGTTGGCGTATAACACAGTGATTGTAATACACGATTGTTAACATTAGTTAACAATGAGATGAGTGACTAGGATACATGTCCGACGCGTATGCATAGCGTTGTACAATGTGGTCATTAGTTGACATGCGTGCATGCATAACTAGACAATAATATAAGACAAAATATAAGATAAGATAAGATAAGATAAGATAAGATAAGATCAGACAAGATAAGATAAGACTATTTTATCATTGTGACAGGTTTTCAAATTAAAATTATATTACAACACCACCCGGCCGCATTTGGCCTACAAGTCACTTTAAACAGAACATTATAATAAATCAATAAACATACATTAAACAACTGAAATAAATACATGTCTAGCGAAAATATATTAAGTTTAAACTATAATTATACGGTGTATGATTAGTATATAAAATTATCAGTAAACATGCATGATTTTGTTTTGTCTTTTACATACACATATTCATTTTCAGGCACGCACGCACGCACGCAACTACGTTCTTGTGTACATTCGAACACACACACACACACACACACGCACGCACACACACGCACGCACGCACACATGCATATACAAACATACATATATGCATATATACATGACAATGTAAACACTACAGTGTTATTCAATGAAATGTTGTATACAACAAAGAACATTTACATTGTGGTAATATTATATCTGTTCAGTTGTAAAGATACGGCTTTCTGCGAAACATAGCACATACATGGAGTTTTGCAATAAATGTATCATCTAAACATTAAACCGGTATTGTTAAACAAACATGTACTCCAGAACTTTAAAAACGCCTCATGTCTATAGTTTCAATAATTATTTCCTGCACCTTTTGAACTAATGTCGCAACAGCTCTTGTATATCGCCCATTCAAAACTTGTTTTTCACAATAACAAATTTCTTATTTTCATTTTATATATTTCTCGAATATACATTCTACACCTTTGAAATTTGAATCAAATTCGCAAATGTACACTATTTTATATTGTACTTTATAATATTCAATCGAGTCACCACAATATCAGTGTTAAATCTGTTAAAAACTGATGCATATTATTATTGCGTCTGAATGCAAATAAATGCAAAATAAACATCTTTAACCAAACACATTAACACAATAACACATGTATTGCCGGGTTTTTTTTAACTCCTGTACTAGTAACTTTTATCTGTTTTTAAATAATAAAAAAAAATAACGTATTATTCCAGAAAATTAGCAGTGTCATTGTTTTGAAGTGTTAACCTCTGTAATTCGCTCCGGCTACAAAGGGTACATCAAACAACTCGTGAAACAACAGTATTATTATATACGTTTAGCTAAATCCGACATGATTTATTTTTGGCCTGTATTAATACTCAATTCGGTTTAAACATATGTTATCGCACAAGGTATGCAAGTGGGTCAGATCACAAGTTCTTGCCACATTAGTTAATACTAACTAAAATGTAATTAGCTTCAGGGTTTTACAATAGGATTATTACTAGAGCAACGTGTTCTGGAAGTTTGTATCACCTCTCGTAGGTAAATCCCAGATCAGGATCACACGAGGGGCTCCTCCGCCTCTCGTGTGAATCTGATATGGCATTTATCTACGAGAGGTGATACAAACTTCCAGAACACGTTACTCTAGTAATCTGGCATTTACCTACGACAGGTGATACAAACTTCCAGAACACGTTACTCTAGTAAGATCCTTTTATTATATACCTCTTACACATCATTAACATAGAAATATTTGCATTGCTGTTGCATACACATTCAATAAAGCATATTATTTCTCGATAAAGTGCAGCGGAAAATGTATGTAGTTTTAAGGTTTTGGTGTTCAATGGTCTGACCTACTTGTTTTGTTTACGTAACGTCGTCTTGACGTTCTCGCGCATTGAATCATTGGGAAAACCGCTGTATTATTTTTAGTAAGATAGTGATACTAATTCTATTGTTAGTAGCATAGTGATAACCTGTAGTGTGATACAGGTTGTTGTATTCCATTGTAAGAAAATAAAAGTACTACATGTATGTATATATTATTGATAGGTATATAATAAATAATTGAATATACTTGTATATACTTGTATACGTGCGTTATTTATTTATTTTTACATATATAAGCATATTAACGCTTTTATAAACTATTTTACATTAAATACACTTCATTATTATATATAATTTTACGAACTTGCTCTACTTTCACCTGCATAAAATGAAATGTATTTTACTTTATTTACGTCTATCGGAATTGGTCATGGATTTGTTCATAATTTATGGACAAATCCTTGAATTGGTTTAAACATATTGTATGGCTTTTCTTTTTACAAAGTATGTAAATGGGTTCAGCTACAAGTTCTTACAACATTAGTCATTTACAAACATTGTATTGGTCACGTGACTATCGTCGCACACCTTTATACTTTGACACCTAACTAACGGATTTTCGTTAGTGTAGGTGGTAAAGAGGTGGGGACTATTTGATTTTACTATAAACATGTTTAAGACTAAATCGTGAATATATGCAACTTTTACCGTTTATAATAATAAAGCAATATATAGTAGATAACAAAAGACAAATATGTATTTGTTTAAACAAGAAAAAATGAAGGCACCTATTCGTACTCGAAGAGCAGTCGAAATAGTTCGGTTGTAAACACATCCCACAGTTCTTTTAGCCGTACATAGATGAGTGCGGAAGCGCCGTCTGGTGGGTTACAATGGACTTACAAAGAACAGCTGTATTTTTATGGCTATAGTAAATATATTAAGTAACAATGAATACAGAGAATAAATCAACTAACGTTTACAAATGTAGACGTAAACAGCTGTCACGATAGTTGTATGAAAGAAAAGGAAAAGAAAAGAAGGATGAGAATAATACATAGAATATGTTTTGATAAGTGTACAACACACTGCTGAATAAATACACTGTATCGGAATTACACAGACACTATTGTCTACAAAGGTTTGAATGAATAGGAGTGTCGATACACAGACATTGCTTTATATTTGCGTGAACAATTTACAATCACGTATTCTTTCATGCCAAACCGTAGATAGAAAATCGAGTTTTTTTACATAGCCTGGAGATATATATACTTTATGTAATTTAACATATGATCATGATTCTATATGAGATTTTAATATACAGTTTGTCTGACGCATACTTATCATGCTTTATCTTTACATAAGAATAATGTCTTCAGCAAGATGGCACTCATTCAACGTGATTTTGGTTGTATATAGAAAGATGTTGATAACTTTGATATGTTCCTGACGTATTAATAATGACAATGACGAAAATAGTTATACGGCTTTAATACACCATATTATATATAATACTCTAGTAGTTCCCTCTGCGCAGCACAAACATCATACATACCTATCAAAGAGCGTTATTATAACAATTACTGTAACGGAAGTTTGTTTAAAATATATTGATGATATAAGTGTTTTTCTATAAAGAAATTAATTATTCTATTGAATCACTCCCTGTATAGGATTATGCGGTTTGTATTAAATGTTGATGTTGTAAGTTATTTTCTATATTAAAATTAAGAAATTAATAATTCCATCAAATCACTTACTGTATAGGATTAATGCGGTACATTGTCTTTTTGTATCTTTCATTTTCAAAACAATATGTTACCAGTATGTAGGACTGCGAAAAATGAAGAAAGTATAAATGAAGAAACTTGTTTTATAACTATATAACATAACTTTTCTTAAATTAATATGTTACTTTTAAACGATGGATATTACAATAAAAGGGATAACTATATTTAAAGGGATAACTATATTTAAAGGGATGACTATACTTAAAGGCATAACTATACTTGTATGTGTGTGCTGCGAAAGATGAAGAAAAACTTGTTTTATAACTATATAACTTACAATTATTCTTAAATTAAAATGTTACTTCTAAAAGATGGATATTACAATAAAAGGAATAACTCTTTTTAAAGGGATAACTCTATTTAAAGGGATAACTATATTAATGTGTGCCTGTTCTTCAACGCTTTTGATCATCAATCGTATCGCTGTACTGTGTTCGGTTATAAAAGATGCATTTATTTAGGCAAACGCAACTTGAAAGACATAGTTGATGCTTATATGGCCCATTAATTACGCATTAAATAGAACAGTTCTTACCGATGGCCTTCTATAGTTGTACATATTCAAAAGATAGCCGGGATTTTACAATATGTCATCAACGAAGTTTGAATAGTAGGCATTTCTCTCCCCCATTGGAGGTTGCAGTATGAATTAGTTGTTGAAATAAAGCTCTGTTTTAGTTCAACTATTATATCACATTTTAATAATTATTTTATATATAATGCAGATGTTATGATTACATAAGTTTCTTCCGTACACATTCATGGTTAAACATTTGTATGATATAAGGCTTATTTACTCTCAATCTTAATGATGTAGAACATAA
This sequence comes from Cyrtodaria siliqua, assembly GCA_037043455.1. Taxonomy (NCBI): domain Eukaryota; kingdom Metazoa; phylum Mollusca; class Bivalvia; order Adapedonta; family Hiatellidae; genus Cyrtodaria; species Cyrtodaria siliqua. The sequence continues at coordinate 16,849 of JAWPHD010006725.1, read as the reverse complement.
ACAGCTGATATAGTTTACCGGAGCAAAGTCTTATAGCTTAGTCACATGCATTACAGAACAATTCTGTTCTATATCTGCACTGCTGCAGTTCTGTATGGTCACACGAACATGTGATAAATATCTGGACCATTCTATAATTCAACCGCATGGTCATTTGCGGTATTAGAAGCAATCTGTAAATTAAATGATGCTGAAGAGGGCTAGTATTTATCACGTCAATGAACATATCAAGCGGTTTATCTCCTGTCTATAAACGATTTTACAGCCATGTTTTAAAATTCACTATGACTGAAATGCACTCATTGTGTATGATGTTGATATTGTAAATCCGTTGCAAACATTAAAACTCTTTAAGTGTTAAATAAGAAGCATGCATACATGTCTGTCCATCCATTCATCCGAACATCCACCCATCAGAACGTCTGTAGGTGTTTATGTCTGCCCATCTCCATTCAGTCGCAGCTCACTACAATGTCTTCATGTGTTACCTAAGTTGCATCAACTCAAATATACTCTTAGAAAAAACAGTTATGACTGAGTTACGATCAATATTTGTCATCCAGTGGGGTGGGGGTGTTTGGTTGTAGGAGCTCGGGCGCACATATCTTTAAAAAGAACACATGCCTTCCGAAATAATTATGGTTGGATATGTAAAATTCCAAACAAACAAATATTGCCGACACTCTGTTGTTACAGATGTGATCGTTATTAGTTAGTATAGGACTGAAATGCTGTTGCGTACAGTATGTCCTCCCCACCCCAACCATCCTGTCATATTTTGTTACATTATCAATCGTTTCAAAATGTTAAATCGTTCAATTATATGCAAGCCCGGACCTACAGGGCCTACGCGTAGCTAGGCGCCTGTATGGGAACATAAGGATATAGAGGGTATGGTAACATAATATGTATAGAGGGTATGGGACATAATACGTTAGACTATATAGGGTATTGGGACATACTTTTTAAAGATATATATATATATAGGGTATGGGGACATAATATGTAAGGATGGACATAATATGTAAGGATATATATGTTATGGGGGCATAATATGTAAGAATACGAGTATACTAGTATATAGGTATGCGCACATAATATGTAAGGATATAGAGGGTACGGGGACATCCAATGTAAGAATATAGAGGGTATGGGTACATACTATGTAAGGATATATAGGAAATGGGAATATAATATGTAAGGACATATAGGGTAGGGGACATAATGTGTAGGGTACGGGGAAATACAATGTAAGATACATAGGTTGCTGGAACACACTATGTCAAGATATGTAGGGTATGTGAATATCAATAAATACTGAAAATGAGGATCCTTTGAAAGCAACATACACAAAGTAGCAGACTCGGTTTGATTGGCCCAAATCATGAGATTTAATGTAAAGTGCAACACCTCTCACGCCTCCTAGCACCGGCTTAAGCGACATTCTACTTAAAAGCTACAAAGATTGGGCTGGATGATCTCGAAGTACCAGTAAAGATATAAAGAAATTACTACTGAATAACAGGTTAAACGGCGCCTGTTCTTTTCCAATAACATTATTGGTTCTATCTATCTATCTATCTGTTCATACTGCTATACTCCCCTTACGGGTATTTTAAGCAGGAAAAAGTGCGTTTGTCGGTGAGAATAGTGAGAAAAGCTAAAAGTAGATAGATAAGACTATCTAAGTGAATAAGTGAAATAAAGGAGTGTTAATAGAAGAAATAAAAAGAGTTTAAAAACAACAACTTCCGGATCTCAATGGTGATTTAACTGGCTGACTGACTGCCTAAACAGATCTATGTTTGGCAGGACAGCAATACTATGAGGAAGCGAATTCCATAATGTGACTGTATGGGGAAAAAAAGAAAATTTGTAGAAGTTTGCATTTGTATGAATTTGTATGAGAGAATTCAGGTGCATGTGTCTTGTCATTCTGATAGGGTGTTGGAGATAAGGAGGCATTGGAATTTCAACCTGGTGATGGAATATTTTATAAAACATTAACAATTTTGAGTCAATTCTTCTGTCTTTTAATGTTCTCCAGCCAAGATTTGTTTGCATATCTGTTACACTGTGATATGGTGAATAGTTGTTTTTTACCCATCTGACTGCACGCCGTTGTATAATTTCTACCTTATTTATGTTAGTGAGAGTGTATGGTGACCAGACTGTGGATGCGTATTCCAGTTGTGGCCTAACGAGAGTGGTATATGCAAGTTCGCGTACTTTTTCGTGTTTTGTGGGTATGTTTCTTTTTAGGAAGCCTAAAGTTCTGTTTGCTGTTGTTGTGATGCGATTTATATGTGTGTTCCAGGATAAATCATGAGATATGTCCACGCCTAGATATTTTGCATCCGACAGCGCTTCTAGTGTTTGACCATGAAGTATATATTGGTGTTTTAGGGAGTTTTTATTTCTGGTTATATGGAGAACTTGACATTTACTGGGATTGAACTCCATGTCCCACTTGGACTCCCATTTCTCAAGAAGAAGAAGATCAGATTGTAGTGTTTGACAGTCAGACGGGTTATTTATAGTGATGTAGACTGCGGTGTCATCTGCAAATAATCTCACTTGTGAGGCTATAGAATCAGGGAGATCATTTATGTAAAGAAGAAAGAGAAGGGGTCCGAGAACAGAGCCTTGTGGCACACCAGATGTTACAGGTACCTCAGAAGAAGTATCCCCATCTAGAACAACAGTTTGAGATCTACCAATGAGAAAGGAGTGAATCCACTTAGTAACAGCCGGTGAGGCGCCATGTTCGTGAAGTTTAAAGAGAAGTTCTATTCCTTTCCTTTAGTATCACACACGTGGATGCGCTTGAAGCTGCTTCAGTTCAGATGGAAGCAGCGAGATGGCCATTTTGACTACATGTACACCGCCATTCAAAGAATGTAGGTTGGTAATCTATACCTAACTATAAGACGCTACTTTAGTCAATATTCAAAATCGGATGTGCAATCAAATTTGTTGACAACATTTCTATTTACAAACTGACATTGGTAAAATGTCTCATTTTAGTTCACTTGAATACCATTTATCATTTCCGCAGACCTTACTCGCAACAAGAGTTTGATAAAGGGGCACATAATCAGTTTTGACAAAATGCACGTTAATACTCTATGCTGGTTCCGCATTAGCAGTGGTTAGTTTATCTGACAATGTAGTGTATTCTGACACTTGACCGCGTCATACCAAAGACTTTAAAAATGGAGTAGTCACTTGTAACCCTTGCCTGACGAGCAAATAATGGGTAGTGCTGCGACTGATTGACCAGTGTCAGAATAATGTAACTAGGTGGGTGGGTTATCATGTCTACTACGGCGTGGTATTCCAGTGTGGCAGCACTATAAAGAAACCATTGAGTTCGCTGCTTCAAGTAGACATATCATCACATCACACAACAACACACAGATAAAAGTCCAGACATTGTGCCTATAATCTTCGGGTAGGACGCCTGTCGTAGGTGGAGGGACTATAATCCTTAGAAATACTCACACACACACGTTTATGATTCACAGATTCAGTGACTGCTGCCTAATCAAGGTCAGTAGGATCTGGGGTTTAGAGAGACACATGGCAATCTTGAGTTTTATATTGCGAGTTTTTTTAGATTTCCTATTCCGGGCGTCTTTATTAGTCCCCACTTAGATAAATCAAGGTCTATTACAGACCTTTTCTTATGGCTCACAATTACTACAGGCGTGGAGTCCCATGCTGCTTTATACAAACGTACATCGTTACTACTGTGTAGCATATGCACTTGTACAGAATATATATTCAGTTTTGGTTGACCAGTCCATATGCCTAAATTACAGGCGTTAGGCTGGTCCTATATAAGGACATATTTCTGTTTATCCAGAATATGCCATTATTAAATAATTCGAGTATAGTATATAGGTTTCTAGTTGTTGACCAGTCAATGTACGGTCAAATGCTTATACATATTTCCGATATGATTCAGGATGGATGATACAACTTTATGCCATTAAATTCTTGTTAGTCCGTTTTCTTCAGACAGCTCCAAAATTGGCTATGGCTGACACCCCCGGTTTTCGACACATGCTTGCCCGCCTAAAGCTTCTCTTATGGCGGGACACGTGCACACGTGTTGTCTACACGTGTTTGCGTGTATTGGCATTGCCAGCACGTATCTGCCTAACATTAAATGAAAACGATATAGATTACATGAGGAATAAACATAAGTATTATGCTTCCGATATCCGGAGTTTAAATTAAAGTAAAGACATTTCTAATCTAGGTAATTTCTAATATACTTCCGATTTTCCGGAGTCTAATATATTCAATGACCAGCCAAAATGCCGAATGTGTTTTTTATACAGGGCGGCGGTCCAATTTATTTGAAAATATTCCCGATGTCCGGAATATACTCATTCTTGACCTTCCGATTTTCCGGAGGCTAAAATATTCAATGACCAGTCAAATGCCGATTGTGTTTTTTATACAGGGCGGAGGTCCAATTTATTTGAAAATATTCCCGATGTCCGGAATATACGTATTGATGCATGGTCCGAAATAAATAAGCATACGTTGAACTGTCAATATTTCCGATTGTCCGGAATACGTAGTTAATATTCATCTTTCAATATTTCCGATTGTACGGAATATGAAAACTAGTGAAGGTGATCTGTCAATACCTCCGTTGTCCGGAAGATGAAATAAATGTTGAATTGCCAACATGTCCGATTGTCCGAAATAAGTAATTATAGGTTCAACTGTCGATATTTCTGATTGTCCGGAATCTAATGAACATATGTTGAACTATCACTTTATTTATGCATTATTAACTATAATGCCATATTAAATACATAAAATCAGCCATGGCCAATTATGCCATAAAATAATTAAAGATGATTGATTCTCAGTCAGTCTTTTCTGTTTTTTATGAATCCTACTTTTTGTATTATTTTGTTTGTTTTGTTTTCGATGTGTCATCGATAATAGTGTGGTATGTATAGAAATAATTGTGAACTTCCGGAAGAAAGCATGACATTTTAAATGTTTGAACCTTAGGGCATAACCTTTAAATAAAAAACAGGAGACAAGCCTGGGGACCCATGTCTCCTGGGGAAATGAGGCCCTGAAAGGGGTACCCCAATATTTAATAAAAAAATGTTATTAATCTTAATACTGTGTTTATTGTGTCGGAAATAAAAGTTTCGAAATATAAGTAAAACAAATAAAAAGCAGTAACAAGATAATATTGAAAGTATTTTTACTTATCTACTTTCCTTGTTAAGCATAATAATTATGAGGCCCACAAAAGTGGCATTATTTTTTAATTAAGCAGCGCTCAAATGTGAGTTTTTGGTAGAAATAACTGTGGACTTGCGGAAGAGAGCATGACACTTTGCATGCTTGAACCTTAAGGTATGACCTTTAAATAAAAAACAGGAGACATGTCAGTGGACTCTTGTCTCTTGGGGAAACGAGGCCCTAAAAGGGTATCCCAATTTTTAATAAAGAACTGTTATTAATCTTAATATTGTTAATATTCTTAAGAACTGCTATTAATCTTTATTGTGTCGGAAATAAAAGTTTCAAAATATAAGTAAAATAAATAAAAAGCAGTAAAAGATAATATTGAAAGCATTTTCCTTGTTAAGCGTAATTATTATGAGGCCCAAAGAATGGGCATTATTTTTTAATTAAGCAGGGCTCAAATGTGAGCTTTTTGGATTACATTCGACTGCCTTCCTTCCTTAACATTTGCTTTAAAATAATTCACAGCAACGGCTAGGCTAATTTTGATCATGAACAATCCATATATTAGTGTCATTCAAATTTGTTAAAAATAGATCAACATAAGATAGTAGATAACAATAAAATAAAATCTTCTCAGAAACTGCAAAACACTGTGTTCGACAGATCTTGCTTACAAGTGATAGCTAGGTAACAAATAATCAAGCTTGTTCAATTGCAATTATCAAAACTGACCGCACCAATGGGGGCAGGGTGTTGGAGAGTATGGGGGAGGGCTCCAGGGTTTGTATAATAAGAGTTCACATGTTTTCCCTAGACTTGTATCAGGAACACTTGAGAATTCTACTATGAAACCACAAGGCCTAGAGTTATAATACTTAGCATGTGCCATTAGTTTATGTTTTTCTATCATGTTTGTTCAGAAGATGATCCTGAGGTCAATTTTGCTCCCTCATGGGTCATAGTGTTACCTTGAGTTGTAGAGTCAGTAAATGTTGTTTGTCGGCTCATCGACACATTGAAGGTTATTTAGAGCTGCCACAGGAGAGAGTGGAAGGATGTACTAGTATAGCAATCCGGGGACCTGCCCAAATATTACTAATGAATAGATTCCTATGGCTCTGTAACATGATCGTGGACAGCCCCGATATACTGGACCACCTGGTTTACGTCCCCATCCGATGGGTGAGGCTACGAAAAAGGGTCTTTCCCACGAACACATCGTGGCGCAGACGAGTCTTGAATCCAGGTCCTCCAGTTTCAATAACTACTGATAAAGGTGATCCTTTGTGATCAAGTTCACCGCGCTTTCCACTGGCCCATGCCATCCCTACATGGTTTCAAGAGAGATTGCAAGCAATGAGGATGCTAAAGCTTTTCATATATCTGCTCTTTAAACCATGTAACCATGAATACTCAGATTATATGCTACTTCATATAGCCAATGCATGAATCATGAAACAAGAGAGTAATGATAATGTAATAGACTAGCTGTAACGGACGCAAGCTTATGTGTTTTGTATACGTTATATTTTGGCTTGCCAATTCTAACCTCTTCATACTGAGGCTGCTTGGGGACAGTTTATCAAATATGCCATAGGACTTCTCAATTGTTTCATAAGCAATGCGTCATGTTGGGATGAAAGCCAAGAGGTCCCGTGTATCGTAGCCTATCCGTAGAGCATTTTAAAGAATGTAGGTATCTATTAGTTGATTGTTATTAGCTGTTGAAATTCTTCTCTTTTTTCATGCAATATCTGACTATGAAAATGTCTCGTTATTTAGTGATTTTGGCTATGCCTACAAACATAACATCAGCACCAGATGCAATCAAAACAAATTGTGTTCACACGTCTGTACATATAGCACGGAAGCACATGCTCTCGTAGAGACAAGCTACACAAAGAAACATACACCCACCAAGCAGTGCACTGGTTCAACATACCAGAAAGGCGGTTTACTAGGCTCGTCATATTGTCGTCTAAATGCGCTTAAATTGCCCCGATAATGCCTTCAGACCAGGGTTAGGTTCATACACGACTGGATCACATTGTTTGGAGTACACTAGCGAGGCATCAAAAGTATGTCGCGAACTTATTCGGTGTAAAACACCCTGCTCTAGGTGTTGTAGGTGCTGGAAGGCCAACCTCCACGTGTATGCTTCTAAATTGGCCAGTGCGAATGTCAGTAGCAATTAAAGAAAAGGCATTATCACTTACATATTTGCTCCACCCAGGAAACCGTCATCACTGTCGCATATGTTATTGAATGTTGAATATATTTAGCAAAGAATCGGCATGGCATTAATAAAGAGCAAAACATTCAAGGTAAATTGTATTACATTGTAAATGAGTCAGCTTTAAATGACGTGCACAGTAAATACTGCAATACATTGTAAATGAGTCAGCTTTAAATGACGTGCACTGTAAATACTTCAAAACACATTAGTGTTTCAATAAACAATTTATTTTTTAATAATAATTTGTATAAACTTAATTATTATGTATTGATTTTGAATGCAAATTAATGAGTATTTATATTGATAATTAATTGAAATGATATATTCTTAATTTTTTTGAAGGAATTAATTTTTTCCATAACATCAGTATGTGGAATGATATAATTTGTGAAGAAAAATCATTTTATAAAGCCAAAAAAAGGCGGTCTCCTTTAATAATGTGTTTAAGCAGGAAATGCCCCCTTTAGGGCCTCAATGGCATATTGTTGTTATAGAGGATTACTGAATCAATTAAAAGCTTAAAAAGACAGCTTTAAACTTGGTGCTTAGTAAATAAATCGCAGTAATATGTACGAAATGTATGTCAGTGCTGTTATGTTGCCACGAAATATGGTTATTACACATTCATATAGACTGACAATCTTGTGTTGTCATTGGATCAACACCATTACAGTAATATGTATCCACCCTCTATGAAGATATCAATTTATTGTATTACATAAGTAGGTAAAAAAATATAATTTGCAGAAATGCAATTATTTTTATGGATTAAAAATGTACGTTTTTATCTTTCAATTATGTTTAAGTAATAACAAAACACATTTTGGACCCCAATGTCATACTGCTGTTTCTAAAGTTACAAATATATATTTGAAATGATAGTACTTTATTAAATGGTACTTACAATGTTATAAATGTTATTAGTATACATTACTTTGATGACCGATCCAGTAAAAGCAGTATATTATTAAAATCAGCAGATACCCCTTTTCGGGCCTCATTGTACTTATATAGAGGGGTCCTCATGCCTGTCTCCTGCATTGTATCTAAAGTACATACCCTAAGGTATAATCATGCACAGTTTCATGCTTTCTTCCACACTTTGACCCACATATGGCTATAACATTGAAGCGTGATGCATCACTTCGTGAAGTTCCGATAACAGGTCATGCGTGCAAACTGTATGCCGTGTACATATCTTATACCCATTTACTCACTAAGTAGCCCTGGGAACATTTTATGCACAAACCGTTAATCCCGTAGCTGCGTGAAGTTGGCTCAACATACGACATTCGACATAGACATTCGAAAAACAACATTCAAGGTGGATGTCGTTTAACGCGAGATATAACATTCGACATACGACATTCGAAAAACAACATTTAATGTGAATGTCGTTTCACGCGACATACAACATTCGACACACAACATTCGACATACGACATTCGACATACGATATTCGAAAAACAACATTCAAGATATCCTTCAAAGTTAATGTCGACATCATGCGACATACAACATTCGACATACAACTTTCGACACAAGACATTCAAGATTTAACATTTTACATACAATATCAATATACAACATTTAACATTCGATGTACAACATACAGTATTCGACATCCAAACCGAATTTCGTTTAAAGTGTCGAATTTCGAATGTCGTATGTCGAATGTAGTATGTCGAATGTTGTATGTCGAATGTTGTACGTCGCGCGAAACGACATTCACCATGAATGTTGTTTTTCGAATGTCGTATGTCGAATGTCGTATGTTGAGCCAACTTCACGCAGCTAAATCGCGTATATATCTTTTATCCCGTTACCCGTTATGTATTTCCGGGAACAAATCCTTGACAAGCACAATTAGTATGTATTCCAAAACAAACAAGATATCTTCCCATTTTACAGAGATATCTCTCCTCTTAGAAAGATATATAGCTCGTTAGAGGGATAGCTTTCACCTTAAAAAATATAGCTCGTTTAGAGGGATAGTTTTCACCTTAACATATATATTGTATCATGCGCTACAAAGATATCTCTCCTCTTAGGAAGATATATAGCTCGTTAGAGGGATTGCTTTCACCTTAAAATATATAGCTCGTTAGAGTGATAGCTTTCACCTTAAAATATATATTGTATCTTTCTACTTTAAATATATATCTTTCTATCTTACAAAGATGTCTTGCTTGGGAATAAATACTCAAGCCATACAAATTGTACATATAAACATAAATCTTGTACATAACTGTTACCCTTTATACATCCGGGAACAAATCATGTATGCAAAACGCAAATCATGCACATATCTTATACCCCTTACACACTGCCTTACATACCTACTGATCGCTATAACGGTCAGTTTGATACCCGGTACCCAAACGTACACTAATATGCCCCGTTCAAACTGCCAACACAACAGAAGAATCTGGTCTCTGAACGTTTCCAATGTCCCAATGACGACACAACAGAATGCTATCAGCCAACTAAACGTACACAAAAACACCCCATTGACACGGCCGACTCAACAGAATGATATCATATACCAAAACGTACACAAAAACACCCCATTAAAACGGCCGAAATATCAGAAGACAAACAGGTATCGTCAATGTACACAACCTCCCATTGATAGAGTCGACACAACAGAAAAATATTAAGTACCTAAACGTACACACAACACTTCTCCTTGAAACGGCCGACGCAACAGAATAAAACAGGTACCGAACGTACAGTACTTCCCAATAAAGGAGCCGACACGACATACGAATAACAGCCACTTCGGACCATAGAATGGGTGCATTCAGATACAAAAGACGACAGTTCACAACTCCCATTGCATAACTGACTTTACTTTTCACCAGTTCAAGAGAACGATTGTTCATAAAGCAGTTTAAAGCCGTTTGTTTTAATGCTTTTATCAAACCGGTATTAATCATATTACCAAATTAAGCGGTTAAAAATAAACTTTAATCAATTTATCTGAAATATTAACATTTTAGAAAAAGTATGTTTCTAGATATTCTAGTAGTTTTCATTAGCTCCAGAGAACAAAAAATGTGTATGCTCCCTCTTCCAAGAAGCGATTGACACGTGTGCTTTGGCCATGTAAGATCATACGTGGTTTTAACTTAAACTCCCTATCCCGCCACCAACCGTCGAATGTTACAACAGACGCACACCGTTTCTAAGCCTACTGACGACGAGGTATATATAACTAACTTGCATATTTTGAGTCCAATACAATCTCTATAGACACAATATAAATGGCTTGAACTAGTCAGTCCAAATCCCAAAACTTGAATAAACCTATACTTTTAATCGGCACATATACATTATTATATGACATGAACACCTGGATAGAGTAGTGGTAAACTGTTTGGTTGTGTAATTTTGGCGTTATTTAGCTGGTTATTTCCTTTATGGAGCCTATTGTACAGGATGGGGTGGCGGCCGCGGGAGGGTTGATTTATATACCTGAGTAGATTGTTGGCAGTTAATAAAGAAGCTTATCATGCTTTTTCAAAGACCAGGTAGTGTTGTGACAAAATTTCTGAACCTAAGAAAGTCAGTTAAATTCAAAAGGTTGTGAGGGTATATCATATAAGGCCATGAACAGACAGCAAGTCAGGCGTGACTCTATCAGATATGATTTCTTTTTAAAATATCATTTACGGTCAGCCGATTAACTCGTCATCATGAGTGGATTTCTTCTGCTCGCTCTCGTAGGAGTTGTTTTACCGGCGTTCGTGTCTGCAGGATGTAAGTTTCTTTAAATTATCTAAATACAAGACGTGTTCAACTTATAACGTCACTTTTGTTTAAGATTTTATTTTCAGCGGAAGTAATTATTACACAAATACCTCATTTAATTATGTAAAAATGTCATTTAGAACTGATTCATTTAAAAATAATTACCAATTGCACGTGATTCGCTTTAAATTATATTTTAAAATAGTTGCATACAATTTTCCAAATTTAAACCTTAATACATATATGTGTCTATTGCCGTAAACCAAGTAATTCCACTAAATGCATATCATTAATGCTTATAACTGTGTTTGCAATTTAAATATATTGTTTTATTTTAAGACAAAAATATAAATGTTGACTTAAAAATATCGTAAAAATCGTATTTTATCGAAATATTAAGAAATTGACAGATACTAGCACAGTTTGCTCCTATGTCACCGTATATTTTATAAATAAACCAAAATATGCATGTTATTCATATTTTATAAGACAAAACATAAATAGCTGTTTTTACATACCATATAAATATATCTTTGGTGAATTTAATTTCATCATTATTTGCAAATGTGTGTGTTTTGCCCGTAAATCATATATGTACTGATTTTTATAGAGGAGGATATAATAATAATGCCGGAAGCTGATATGTCCAACTGTAAGTTTTCATGAATTTAATCATTTTCGAAGTATATAAGTTCATGTTAATGTTAACCGAAATCGTGAAAACCGACAAATAGCCTAGCAAAAAAAAAAGCATATTCCACTTTTGTATGTTCATACGTGGACATATCAGACTATAACTTTAAACGACACTTTTTAAGTAGTGTTTTTCCCTAAATTTATATTGCAGTTCCGTTTTTATAATTGAAGGTAGAAAACATTTGCTTTAAACATCATTTTCTACCCTTTAAAAAATAAGGATGTGTGTAACTCCGCTTAGTAAAGTCCACATAAATTTCCGCTGAAGTCCACAACTCCGCTATAGTCCACACACATTTCCGCTAAAGTCCACAAAAAAACGAACGCCAAAGTCCACACAAAAAATATTGTCGCTGAGGACCACAAACGTTGTCGCTAAAGTCCACAACACTATTTCAGCGAATAACACAAGTTTGGATTAATTGTTTTCTCATTTGTGAAGGATATTTCAGCATTTATAAATTAATTTATGCGAAACATATTGCGCCAGATGTAGTTTACATGTATAAATGATCCATAAGCTTTGTAGATATGCAATATTTGGCAGGAAGAAGCATTATCGGAGAACAGCACGGCTCGACTATTCAATTTTTCAGAGAATAATAAATTATATAGCCAGTACATACCATCAGAAAAAAGGCTAAAACAATGTGGAGGTGGGATTGGGGGCGGATCGGGTATAAAAACTCGGGCAGATATAAAATTATTTTTAGAATCTCATAAAAATTGTAGCAAAATTAATGAGCAGGGTGTGAAATTTTTATTTTTTATTTTTATCCGTTTTTATCCAAAACTGTTGTCATTTTAAAGAATTCTGTGGTCGAACGGCAACTCGGGGAGGGCAGGGATGAGAATCTAGCTTTTTTTAATTGTGGTCTCATTACAGTTTGTTTTGTTCATCTGTGTATTTGAATATCACAGTTTAAGACTAATAACAAATATTTACTGTTTGATTTTAAATGAGCATCGCCCCCACAATCCCCTCAACCACTCCCAACCCAGTTCAATCCAAATAATTAGATGAGGATTTATACGAACCGCCTCTCACCACCAACCAAATCGCGAAACAAAACTAACAACAAGGTAATATTTACATTTTCCCATTCTCCTGTCTCCAATTCCGCTCCCACTGTCCTCCATGTGGGTGGGGAGGCCAATAGATTAATGGGAGCGGGCCGGGAGCGCATCATTGATATAGGTATAGATTTGATAAAACGAAACAACAGATATACAAAAAAACATTCTAGTGGTGGTGATGATGGGGTGGTGGGATGGTTGGGGGTGGGGGCGAAACATATTGATAAATTGATCACACAAAACAACAAAGAGATATGTAAAAAAACTAAAAAAATAAATAAACATTCGGGTGATGGTGATGGTGGGGCGGGGGCGCATCTTTGATATAGGTGTAGATTTGATAAAACAAAACTACAAAAATATGTAAAACAAACAACACAAACACATGGTGGTGGTGAGGATGGGAGGTGGGTATGGTTGTTGTGTGGTGGTGTGGTGGGGTTGGCGAGGGGTGGGGCATGGGGTGGGGCTAAACATAGATATATGTGTAAGAATTGACCAAAATAATACAGAAATATGTAAAAAAAATAATTAAAAAAATTCGGATTGGGTGGGTCGGGGTGGGGTGTAGGTGTGTGGGCGGGGGAGGAGTTAGGGAAGGAGGGAGCCCCAATATGGGTGAAGTATGAATAAGATGAATAATGCTATAAGAAATTTCAAACAAAAATTTGGGTGACATAAGAACAATATTTTAAGAGATATAGTTATATACAACAGCTTACATGCAAACCTTGATCTGCCTTTATTGCACATTTTATGGGCCATCATAATTTGGGTTCCATGGGAGCCCAGAATTTTTAGAAGACAAAATTACTTACTTTTAGAGATATAGACCTGTAAACACAGCTTACAAGCATCATTTGATGTGAAATGAGACACATTTTCAGAATTTGGTTTTATTTGGAGCCCATGGGTTACAGGAACCAAAATTACTTAAGCAGCCCTTAAGATAATGCTATAAGGAAGCTCATGACCACATTTGGTTGTGCTAGAATAAGATATGGAAGAGATATAGACTTTTAAACACAGCTTAAACGCAAAATTTGATGTGAAATGGGACACATTTTAAGGCTATCATAATTTGGGTTCCTTGGGAGCCCATGGATTACAAGAACCAAAATTACTTAAGCAGCCCTTAAGATAATGCTATAAAGAAGCACATACCCAAATGTGGTTGTGCTAGGAAATAGACTTGTAAACACAGCTTACACGCAAACCTTGATGTGGGACGCCGACGCCGATGCCAACGCCAATGTCGACACCGACGCCGGAGTGACTACATAAGCTATTTTATTCTTCGAATAGTCGAGCTAACAATTGCATTAAAGGTAACTAGCTGAACTAAAGGTAACACTTTTGGGACTAAAAGTAACAACATTCACTAAAGTCAATAAAATAAATTGCACTAAAGATAACAATTTCTGCACCATTTTTGACCTACTCTAAAGGTACAACACATTCTTGGTGAAATTTTATTGGAAATTCAGGTTGCTCAACTAAACATGTTATTTATTTCAGCAAAATACCTCCTCTTTTAAAGTATAAACAAAACATAAATATCAGTTTCATTATAAATGTTGTAATGTTTTGTAATTTATTTTATTACCTTCAGTGTAAATTAGGGCAACTAGTTGTTACCTTTAGGGTTGCAACACACGTATTTGCTGATTGTAAAGAGCGCACCTAGCGCTTTAATGCTTCTTCCTGCTGAAAAAATGCTGAAACATCTCTCACAGATGAGAAAACAATTAATTCAAAATTGCGTTTTCCCCTCCTAATAGTGTTATGGACTTTAGCGACAACATGTTTGGTCTTTAAAGACAATATTCTTTGTGGACTTTAGCGGAACATTTTGTGGAATTTGGCGTTCGTTTTTTTGTGGACTTAAGCGGAAATGCGTGTGGACTATAGCGGAGTTGTGGACTTTAGCGGAAATTGATGTAGACTTTATCGGAGTTGTGGTCTTTCGCGGAGTTGTAGTCTTTAGTGGTGCCACAAAGCGTTTGACGTGACGTCATTTACGGTCGCTAATCACACAACGCTACTATAAATAAATGCAAATCATGTCAAATAGTGTAAATAAATAGAGGATATTTGTTCGATTGGAGTGACTGTAGGATTTTTTTTTCATCGAGAAGTGAGAACATTTCGAGATGAAAATAAATCCTATATTCACGTCAAACTAACACATATTCTATTTATTATATCTACTCACAACCTTGAAACTGATACAGAAAAAAACATAATGCGCCAAAACAATGACATCAATATCGTTAACAACGTCAACAGCGGCATTACTTCATTTTCGGTATTTCTCATTTGAAATATAATGAAAATATAAGTTTTCCAATGAAATAGTGGATTTTATGATTAAAATAAAACCTTTTATTACATTTCTATGCATGAAAGATCGGGATTTCTCAGTGCAAGAATATTCATAATCGCTAAACATTAATAAATAACTCAGAACACAATAATAACTAACGTTGCTCACTTAGACCACAATAATAACTAACGTTGCGACGTTGAGTCGTGACGTCAACAAAGTTTTGCTGACGTCAACGTCTTCCGCCGATAACGTTCAATTAAGCGGATATTTGTTTGCAAAAACGTAATTTAAAATGTAATAAATAGATTATTTAACTGCTGGGATCGATTATTGGGTAATCCTTCACTTGACGTTAGACGTGCTTTGTTTTTTCACTCACTCGCGTGCGCTCGTTCATGGAAAGAACCACACGTCTACCACTCGTGAAGGATTTCCCTATAATCGATCTCAGCAGTTAAATAATCTCTATATATTTTCATTGTTTATATTTCACATGTATATATAATATATTTTCACTCAAATTGACGTCATGCAACTGTTGACGTTCTTTACGTTGTTGACGTTATTAACATCATTGTTTTGGCGCATTGTACTTTTTCTGCATAAATGTCCAGATTGTGTGTATATAATAAATAGAATATTTGTTGGTTTGTCGTGAATATAGGATTTATTTTCATCTAAAGTGAGAACACTAATATGTTCACGAGTCGTGTAAAAGCACTCGTGAAAATATAAGTGTTCTCACTTCTCGATGAAAATAAATCCTATATTCACTCAAAACAAACAAATATCCTCTATTTATTTTAATCATGCAATCCACTGTTCCACTGGAAAGTATATAATAAATAACGATTATTTAACTGCTTGGATCGATTATAGGGAAATTATTCACGAGATGGTAGGAGTGTGGTTCTTTTCATGAACGAGCGTATGCGAGTGAGTGAAAACACAAAATACGTTTACCATCTCGTAAAGGGTTTCCCTATAATCGAACCCAGCAATTAAATAATCAATTTATTACATTTTACAACATTTATGATTTTAACCGAAATTTTTCGCTTTATTGAACGTTGTAGCATGGTCACTGAACATTCTCTTTGTAATAGCACAGGTGTAAATCGTTTAATTGAAAATAACACCTGTCAGAATAACAGTTAGAATAACAGTGAGAATAACAGTGAGAATAACTGAAATAGAGCTGAAATGGACATGCAACAAAACAAATAGAGTATGGTTTCATCTCGTTGGTTAATTTAAACAGTCACGTCGTTGGGCTACTCCCATCTCGATGTTTAAATGAACCAACTCAATAAAACCATACTCTGTCTATTACTTATTGGACGTCAGCAAGACTTTACTTTCCAACTATGGTTGATAATATTTAACCTAAAGAACTTCAGCTTAATAAAGCAAATATATCTGATAATAACTCTTCTTTCTTGATTTAGATCTCTCGATTGAAAATGGTGAAATAATTAGCAAAATCTATGGGGATGTTCCCCGAGCAACTTCTTATGGGGTGTATG